>JBANCZ010000195.1:0-35198 GCA_037040025.1 Sphaerogastrella javana | reverse complement strand
GTTTTCGTTATTTTTGTTTGCCCTCGGACGTTCAAAAAAAAAAAAAAAAAAAAAAAAAAAAAAAAAAACAAATTCTTTGAAATTGACGCCATGATTAGCACCGCCGAATCTTATTGAGAATTTGAGTTAGTTAAAGCAAAACCTTTAAAAAGGTTTGTGGCTATAAGTTGTACGTATAAAATTACTTATGTTTATAAACCAAATGCATGGAAGCTCATGAAAATAAGGATATAATCATTACAACTATAAATAAATGATTTAGTTGGCTATCAAGATGTAACTATTATTTAAACAGCTCCACCAAAGCCATTACTATTTCAGTATGTCATCTATTAGTATGCTATACAATTAATATGTCATATATATAATAGTATGAATATGTGTCTATATTAATATTCATAAACATGAGGACTCATATATATATATATATAGTTTCATTGATATTTGTATATAACTAAATATGTCGAACGGGTGGGTTTTGAAGATTCTGCCAATGCTCTTGCGTAACATTCACTATGTTCATTGATTCATTCATCTTCTTGTCGATAGTTAGCTTAACTTTAATTCGAGTGTTCACTTCTGAGTACTACAACTAAGTTTGCTTTAACCATATACATATGTATTTGATTTCATTTTAGTGTGTGTGTCACCTATGCTATCATACTATAATGTTTCTTACTAATTGCCATTAACTTACTTAAATATTATATATATACGCCATGATGTTTGTTAAGAGCTACCAAAAAAAAAAATAACTATAGTTAACAACAACACTTACACAAGCTGTCTTGGCCTGATTAAAAAAAAAAAATATTTATATTCACATTAATTGCTAGTTTATTAGTAGAGGATTTGGTATTTGATTTCATTTCATTTTGCTTTATATATATATATATATGTCTGGGTATATGGAAATCTATAGGTTTATGTAATAATTGCCATATCGTCATGCTGTGTCGCTTGTTTCCATAGCTCCACAAACTCTCTGGTTCGCCTTCCTTCCCCCGCTGGCATATATGTCTGATGCTCTTTCCTTTCTTTATGTGTATATGTGTTTAGTGGAAGCTCCTGTTGCATGCCACACGCTACGCACGTCTTCATACTTATGCACGGATGGCATTGACTTCTAGTTTTGTTTCCAACTAGTCGCTGTATGGAGGGAAATGCAGTGAGAGCAAATGACAATGTTAAAGCAATCTTATTTTAAGTTAATACTTCAAACAATAAATGGTGTACTATTAAATAAGTTACGGGCTTAGTTTAATAACATAAAAGGTTAATATGGAAACTGAAACGGGCACAATTAATGAACTTATTATTTATACAAGTGCCCATATTTAAACTATAATTATTGAGAAACAGGAAAGATTTTTATTTTATACTGTTTGAAATATATATTTTTTTAATTGAATTTCGTAATCAAAATTTACTTTTATCGATAAATGTCGATGCACTATAATAGTAAAAGACTTATCCAAAATTCGGCTGAAGAATCGCTATATTCATAATAATTTAATTAGACTCACCTTTGTAGTAGACCTCACGGTACATGGTGGGACAGGCGGCCTTGCCGTTTGTTTTCGTCGTCTTGAAGTCAATATTTGTGCGTATGGCGCGATGAAGCAGCGGCTGAGGCGGTCGATAGTTATTGCCCAGTGGCGCTTTTGGGTGGTCTGGACTACCTTGCATTAGACGGCGCAGAGCATGCAGCTGGAGGGCACAAAAAACATAAAATAATATATGTATATTGAGTCAGTCAATTGAGGGTTTATTCAAACAAAGGGTGTACATATTCAAACAAAAGCCTAAGAAATCATTTTGAAATCTAATTCAGTAATCTATTCAGTTATAATCAATCGAAACTCATGAATGTAAAAGAGATAGCTCAAACACTACATCAACAACAACAATAACAACTAGATGAAGAGAGTAAAATGAGGGTTTATCTATAATGCCGAGTCAATAACACTTAATCTGCACAATCTGTTTATCAATTGACTCCCATCACAAGCACATTCAATGGCGTGACGTGCGAACCACATAGTCAACCGCCCAAGCAACCAATCATCCCAACCATAACACCCACATCAGGCACATCAACTGTACTGTGTCGTCCTCATGCCCGCTCGAGTGGAAATTAAGTTATGTGGGAGCCAAACCAGCTGGAAGCGTGCTGAGGGTATCGTCTGGAAAAGTGCAAAGTGTCGCCGAAAAGTTGACTAAGTTGATTCGCCACTTGTGTCATTATCACACAAATCACAGAGACACACATACACCAGGTTATCGATAGACTACTTCATTATAAATAAATTACAGCCAATAATCGGTGCACTAGTTTTAGTCGTAATATACTATATGGAATCTGTCAGTTCTCTCATTGTGTATTACACATATTTGGAAATTGCAAAAAATCAAAATATACCTACTCGTTTTATATGTCCAAGGTCAAAAAATTGTATGATAATGTAATTCCTAACATGGAAATTATTCCGAAAATTTAAGAAACATTTTCAGTTTATCTGCATGCATTTTATACATTTATTAGGTACAGTTCTAGAAGAAATTTATTGTACGAAATCTTCATAATCTGACAAATAAATGGGTTTGCAGCCTATATGATATATACCACATAAGAAAATTTGTAAAGGGTAAAAAATTACATCGTTAAAAGCGAGTTATATACCCTTCGATGTCGCCATGGTTCATGTTGATTTGGCAATTTCTACAAAATACGATTACGCGTCTACGTGGAAACCGTTTTTCAAGGGGAAATGTTAATGGGTTAATTGCAATTTGAGCTCGTGCTGTGTGGAGCTGCCGCTGCTTTCCGGCTATTGCTCTTGCTATATTTATATATCCCACTCTCTTATTTTTTTTCATTCGCTCTATACTTTTTTTCAGTTTTTATTTTTTTTTTTTTGGTGTTACTTTAATTTGGTAAATTATGTTTTCCCGGCAAGGTGTAAGTCGTGTTGCTGCCGCCATTGCCGTGGAGCACTAAATTACATCGCCGTTGCACTTCTGTCTGGCAGTTTGCTTCTCTGCTTGTGCCGCATCCTGAACACTCATCTCTTCTTTTCCTCGCTCTCTCTGTCTTTCCTGTTTATTTTTTTTTTTTTTTGTAGTACGAGTAGTATTCCCCGTCGTCTGGGAGCTGCACGACTGCCACAAGTTGTAACCATGTGCTCATGGGTCCTATTGCGCTCGTTGAAGTTTTTATGAGTCTGACTCGACTGCCGTCAGCTCCATCTCGTATCTTTGGCTCTGCCTCCGCCACAGCCAGCGGTGCTTGTAGATGCAGCCATGTGCATGTGTGTATCCACACCTGACGTTGGCTACCCCTCGGCTACTTGCCTAGTTACCGTCTCTCTTTCTCTCTCTTACTGTTTACATTGTTTACACGTACGCCTCCGGCTTTATTTCTAGCCGCTCGCTACCGAGCAAAGTCCCAGGTACCCCCATCTTTTGCAGCACCCTTTTCCAGTGTTTCTACCATTTCTTTTTCCCTCTTGCGTTAACCGTGCATGTTGGCGTCTTTATTACAGCGCTGCACTTAATAAACATTTGTATTACATTTTGTGTTTCGTCTTTTTGCTAGCAAAAGCACAAAAATCCCTAGCAAAAAGTGACCATGGCTTTCAGTTATATAAGTATTCACAGCAATTTTGTTGCTAAGTCAACTCGAGTTGAATGTTTAATGAAATTAGCTAACAAAACAAACGACACAAAGTCAGTAATTAACAAACATTATGTGGTCATCTCTCAATTAGCTTCCTTACAAATATTGCAACACTTTTGATAGAGAAAGAATTCCAGAATTTAATTAATATTATAATTAGATTGACTGCTCATATTTCCGCCAATTTGTATTATAAATTGTTTCCAGCGTCCCAATACTTTGAATAATATATTTGAAATTTATTAAGTCATAAAGCGAGTTATTATAAAATCTTTGCAGATGGTATCAAATCGTCAAATATACGAACTTGCTTTAAATACAAAATCTCAAGGATCATTAACATTTCGCATAATCCGAAAGCTGGGGAAAGATGAACCTACACATCCTCATATTTTACGTATACTTTTGATGAGCAAAAGATGAGTTTACCTACTTATTAAATTCGCATCTAAAATAAATGTATTAGTAAAAAATATTCATCTTCGGAACTTATATCTGTGCTAAATTAAATTATACGTAGACGATTGATTATTCACCGACTCTCAATTTCCGATTATTTATGTCAATATCGAGAAAGATTGCTAAACTGCTCAAAAAATATCATATTATCATATCTGTACGTTTGCATATTTTATTGCACTATCGATATAAACTATTTTACCTATTTTACCCTAATAAAAGACTGTAAAACTGATGACATATAAAAATTCGATTATATTGTATATCGTATATAATGGCATTAATTCATTTACCTGTTGCTTTGTTATATATATGGGCTTATTGAGCACCACCCAAGTAACGGTCTCGTGACAGGCTGGAGCCGTGGTGGAGCCGTCATACGTCATGTACTGATCCGTGTCCGGCATTAGTCCACGTATCGAGAGCCGTTTAACGAAAGCTTCGTCACCGCCGAAACGAATGCGTTCCAGCTGATCAGTAAGCATCCGAAGTTCCGGATTAGATAAATCTCCCAACTGTAAAGAAGAAATATAATTCTATACCCCGTATGTATAATAAATAGAAGGTCGGTTCAGTTTACCTGTAGCAGAACGGACACACCAACGATACCCTGTGCACGGTTCAGAGCATCGGAAAAATTTACATATAGCTGTGAATTATAGCCGAAGATTTGTATCTGAAAAAGACAAACAGATTTAGATGGGATGACTAAGACTTATGTTAATTAGTAGACAAAGATAGTGAATGCAATAGAGACAGGGATTGCCACAGAGATGGATATAAAGATACAGTATAACATAGCTACAGATGATTACCCATTCAAGCCGTATTTGTTTTTGTGGCCAACTTTATTGTTGCTCAATTTAAGCCAAAAGGTATACAAAGCGGCGACAATGTGTATGTTTGCACAGCAGGAAAACAGGCTTGTGGGCCTGTGGCGTGTAGCGTGCGGCATGTGGCATGTGGCATGTGGCATGTGGCAGTGGGTAGGCTGCACCAGGCATGCGGCGTGCGGGATGTGGCATGTAGCACTGAGCACCAAGCAGCCGGCTGGTCGTAGCCAAAGCTTTGCCTTGTTTCGCATAAATTGCCACAAAATAATCCCAACTATCAACAAAATACAGGCTAATACAAGTACACACACACACATACACACACTCTCACAACAGACACAACAACACAGCAATAACAATATAAGCAGACATTACACAACCAACAAGAGCCAACAGACAACAAACAACAAACAACAGACAACATACTACAGACAACATACAACAGAGAGCATACAGCGAACAGTCGAGATCAGGTGCCTGAAGAGCAAATATTTTTATTTCGGCCAACAAACAGTCGTACAGTGGGACATGGGATGCTCTGCTTTCATATAGTGTATTTGGTCATACAACTGATCGAAAAAGAACCTAGGTACCCACAGGGACATACACATGGAAGCACTAAATTTACAATGCCCAAATGGAATAACCACAAAAGAATACAGTTAACAAAAAGAGTGGATGGTAAAGAGGGAAGTTCGATAGGTCAAATACGTATATATATAAATGTGATTGGAATTTACTTATATAGAAGCAGTTAAGAAAATTTTAAAAAATTTAGTTTTAAATATACAATCATTTCAAACACCAACGAAAAGGTATCGATCCTTCTGTAGTTTAGCATGATTTATAATCTTCCTTTTACTAAAAAAAAATTCCAAAAATTTTAAATATGAAAAAGATTATAAAAAAAACATTCTTCATTACCATCAATGATCATAAAATCTAAACAATGTACATTTAGATCAGTGTACTTTTAGTTTAGTTATTTCTAAAAATTCTTTTACTGACGATTGTATTCCAATGTATACAGTTGTTCTAGGCAGACAATTTGATCCGAGGAATAATAAGTTTTAGAGCGGATTTAAACGGATTCTGCGATATGTTCGCGTAAATGTGAGTGTGAATGTGAATATGTGTGGGAGTATGTATGTACATACAATATATGTTTTATAAATGCATTCACTGGATGGTCAAACACACAAAACAAACGGAAATGCTGCAGACAATTGTGAAAATAATAATAATAATAATTATAACAATAATAACATTAGACTTAGTGAAAAGCTACATAAGAGCCAAAAAAAAAAAACAAATGGGGGGCACGGTCGTTAGTAAAGCTGCTGTGGATGCAGAACCAGTGCATAAGTCAATTAAAACGAAAAAGAAATAGAAGTAGAACTAGAAATAGGAAAAGAAATAAAAGTGGATATGATGACATGAAAGAAAGCAAGGGAAGTAAAATGGTAAATGGTAATAGAAAAATACATTTAAATATTAATACTACAAGCTGAAATTTTAATAGGTATGCCCGGTAGTAGGGCAAATAGAAATTAAATTAAATTATCCAAAGTTCATCTGAGCGTTGAGGCCCCACAAAGAAGCACATGGAAATAGCGCAGCTTGGGCAAGCACCGTAAATGCAAATGAAATTTTGAGCAAATTGCAACACAAATTGTGTGCGTCTATATATAGTATATATATTATGAAATTTATTATTTATCCAAATCACACAACGACTGCCAACTCAGTGTTAAGAATAGAATCTTAGCTCTGTCCAAAATTTAGATTGTAAGGTTAGATCTTTTTCATAGAACTATATATAAACAAGTGCGATTTCAAGTGGCAAAAAGACTAACTCTGCATATATAACTAACATTCTATGTATATATATAACTAAATTTGTATTATTCATTTAACTCAATGAAAGTTGAATTCCTAGATGTGGCCTACAGATTAAAGCCTGGACAAATTCTAAGAATGGCTGTCAAAATATGGTAATATGATAAATTTAAGAGCAAACGCATAGAACAAACATATTTAGTTGGTTAAATTCAGTTCGATTTTAGTGAAATAGAACTAAAGCCTAAAGATATAGTGATTACTAGAACACGTGTTAATATTAAATACACATTTGTTAGTATAATGGTTATTCTCTTAACTGATTGTGTTCTATAGTTTACCTTTATTATTAGTATGGTCAATAAATTATGCAAGAGTTAAAGTCAGTCTAATAATGCCTATGTGTGTATATATTATAATTTTTTCTATTCCATAAATGTAGACATAGCCTGCTATATACAGAGATTGTAATTCAATTGAATCATAAGGCTGCACTCGCTCGCACTCACTTACACTCACTCATACACTGGGTCTGTGTGCGTAAAAAATTATGCAATATTTACCACAAACTAAAATGTTATACTTCCGTTTCATTAAACAGCAACAATAGCAATGGCAAGTGCCAGCATATAGCTGGACAGCAAGAAGCGAGGTACCACCAACCAAACAGCACCCAACACTCAACACCCACCGCCCAACACACAGCACCCACTGCCAACCAACACCCACTGCCAACCAACAACCGACAACCAACAACCAACAACCAACAGCCAACAGACGTCAACCGAATGGCCCACTCATAGCAACCCATGGTACTCCACAGCCCCACCGGTACCCTGCTACCCCGCTAGCCCACTGTCCATACCAGACTGTTTCAACATTCAGTTTGTTTGCCTGTTTGTTTGGAGAAAAGGCCATATACAAAGCGAGCTCTTGGCATGTTTCTTGCCAACCGCACACACACACACACACATACACATACACAAAGTCATAGGGACACAGACCGAACGACAGTGAGACAGACAAACAGACAGAGAGACAGTCAGAGAGAAAGACAAAGGGGGCTGGCGCTGTGAAAAGGCAACTTAATCAGATCAATTACACATGTTTTCACTGCATGGATTCCAGGCTTTCCCTGGTCCGTTAGTACTGCCTGCTGTGCTCTGGTCTGTAGCTAAGCGCAGGGATAGCTAGCCATACTTGGATCTAACAACAGCAACAGTAGAGGAGGTGGAACAAAAAGGATACTGTTAGCAGGACCATTATACAATGCCTTGGCTTAGACAGTCAATAACTTGGCCTATAACAGCAGTGGTTGCCAATAAAGAATACAGACTAAATCCTAACTAACAATTTAATTACATAGCACATAAATAATTATAGCATTCACTAGTTTTAAACGAAGTATTTAAATAATACAAGATGGAATTAAATTGGAAAACGGATAGTTGATCAATCATATCCTATACAATTATCTACAATCCTTTTCTTGGCATATTGGCGATAAAAATACACGAAGGGTTTTTGTTTCACTTTATTTATTCATTTTTTTTTTAAATGAGTACCCTACATATTTATATTTGGTTTTTCATAAGCTATTCAATATGTTGTAGTATATTTAATACGTGAATCAATCTATTTGTACCACTGTGCCTGTGGCAAAATCATATGAGCTTATTTTGGGGGTCGGCCTCTTGGTTGGCCGTATTAGCCGGTTAACATAGATTTCGTGTTGCATTGGACAGACAGTGTATACATACATGCATACATACATTCTGTGCATGTGTAGATGTAGATATGTATATGTAGATATGGGTGAAAACACGGCCTCGTGTCAACACATTGCCGCCTAGCCATGAATCTATTGTTAAGGCCTGGTGTGTCCAGGCTTGTATGTTTGTATAAAAGGTTTGTCAGTCAGTTGTACTAGACAAATGAAGCAAATTAGCTTAACAACGCACAAAGGACATTGTCTAATACGTATACACACTCAGAGACACTCACATTTACTCACACACACTCAGATTCACTCACACACACCCAGACACCCGTTTAGGCTGTAGTGCTTGACTAGTCATATGCCAACAAACTTAGTCCGGCTGAGACTGAGACTCAGACATACATATACAAGTGCTCATACATATGTACATACATACATCTATACAAATATGTATCATGATGTGTACGTACTTATGCACTTGTAGCATTCACACTTGCTGCTAATTATGCGTGCCACAATCAACAACAACAACAACAACAGCAACAGCAACAATAGCTAGAGCAGCTAGAGAATTATGTTAGAAACCACATCAGGAAGAACCCCATAAGCTGAAAAGAGCCGAAAGAATCTATCTAATGCTAAATGCATCGTGCTATACATATATGATGAAATGGAGAAATTTAACATCCCTGAATAAATTTGCTGCAAAGTGAAAGAGATTAATTATATTTGTTCATAAACAAAAAATTATAAAGGATTCATCACAAACGCAATGATCTAGTAGAAGTTTACACTAAAACAGAAATCACAGCCAACTTCACGTTAAATAAACGCCATGATATAGTAGAAGCTTGCCTGTAGACAGTTTTTACAGCCAACTTCACGTTACATAATCTCAATGATCTAGTAGAAGTTCGCTCATAAACAGAAACCGCAGCCAACTTCACGTTAAATAAACGCAATGATTTAGTAGAAGTTCGCTCTAAGACAGTTTTTGATCGCAGCCAACTTCGCGTTCAATACTCACGTGTGCTAAGGCCCTACATTGTTACCTTTGTTTCTGCCTTTCATAATTTAGCGTGTAATCAATTTAAGGTCTAACAAGACTAATTTGTAGAAGTACGAAAATATAATGTTTGCTTTAAAACGAGAAAACTTTAAATTTGGCAAGCAAAAATCAAACCTCAATTTACAGCACAACCTCATTACCAGCAAATATTTGGCGCTCTCTCTTTGTGTGTGTGAGTGTGCGTGTTTGTGCGGTGAGCAAAGTGGAGTGCACAGATACAGATACATTTGTATATTTAAGTACCTCATGGTTAGCGCGTAAATTAATGGTTAAGCCGTCGGTCACGTCGGTCGTTTTTGGGCTGCCAACGTTGCCAACGGATGAGACTGCAGATGGATGGAGACCGCAGCGACCAGTGAAAGGGATGCAAAACGTACACGGAGTCCATTAAGCGCCCGGACTACGATAGGTAGATTGAGACCGACTGGTTGAGAGTGAATGAGGGAACACGGAGAAACTGGGGGCAATAGGAATTGCTGAACAAACTGGTATAGGCCACGGTCTGGACGGAGTGGGGCGTCGAGTGTGTCAAGTGATTAAATTTCAGCCACAAGACAAGTGCTAAATTACCACAACGAATACAAATAAACCAAATCAAACAACAATGTACCAAATATACCAAATAGCAATACCACCAACTGGCGGCTCCCTTACCAACCAAGCAGCGAACTTTACCTGATATCAAGACATGTCTAGTGAGTGCAATCTCGATGGGGATTTTCCTTGGATTAATTAAAATTGCCAATTACGGATTCATTAAAGCGGCTCGCAATTTAGTCTGTCCCATTAACAACTCTATAGCGCCCAATTGCCTTCATCCAAACGCGAATGATTAATTAGCAAATCGGGCAAACAAATTGAATAAAAACTAATATCAACCGTTTAATCACAACAATATTTAAATACATATACACATAAGAATATCACGTTGCTTGCAAATACTTTAATATCATTAACCGATACTTGGTATAGAGATAACCATACAGCGACTATCGATATTTTTTTTAGTATTTTTTTATGACACAAAAAGTAGTGAATAATTTAAATATCTTTTGTTTTAGTTCTACTTAAAACTTTAACAATCTTATACATACAAGAGCTCTAAGCTACCGTATCTGCAGCCATTTTGATTGTAATTTAAAACCCTATGTTCAAATTCCCAATAGTAGAAGATGTGCACTAGAGAAGGGACCCTGTTATTAGTATTTTCGGTACAGAATAGTAATTTTGGTGCAGTATTTTCATTCATTTTTAACTACATGGTACCCTACAGTGGGAGATTGGAGAAGGTTTCCAAAATTCCATGCAATTATGCCAAGCAGATCATTTCAATTGCAATGTCGGTTTTAATAATGAGCTTCTCCATCCATTGTATCAATTGTATCAGATCTCAAGCGTTTTTGTGCCAAATATGAAAACAGTAGCTCCTATAGTTCCCGAAATCTAGGTGTTCATATACACGGAGAGACAGGCACAAAGAAAAACATTCAGACGGACATAGTTCAATCGACTCGGCCTGTCATCCTGATCATGAATTTACATACCTATATCATGGGGTCTTCTATGAATCCGTCTGCCTGTTATACACAAGCCAACCGAATAGACCTATTGTTTTCTTCAAACACAAGGTCTTTAAAGCAAAGGCTTTTATTCACTTGTCTAAATTCAAAATACGTGTAACAGGAAAAAGACTGCGTAGCAGACCCCATAAAGCGAAAATATTGTTGATGAGTCGATTGGGTCGATTATGTATGAATGCTATACTTTGCCACATAAAGGTTGTTTTTTCCGAATTGTAGATTTGTAGATTTTTTGTTATTATTTTATCTGAATAAATGTGTACGATTGAACAATATGAGTAATACTATTTTATAATAATGCAGCAAATACTAATTACACGTTCCCCACTGTAGAGCACCGTCCCTACTATTACTTAGTATATATGTATATTCGATGGAATTTTTGTATGGTTTCTTTTGTTGGTTTTTTCTACAAAGGTTGTCCCTTATGATGTTTTCTGTTGTCCAAGCTTTAGTGTTTTCTTTCAATTTTTTGTTTGTTTTTTTTTTCTGTTTTCGGTATTTCTGAAGTCGCAGATTAGAATAGAGTAAAGAAGAGAGACAAGTGAAAAACATAGACACTGCGTGAGTGCAGCTAATGAAAACTCGGTCGAAAATAAAGCAAAACGAAAAACTGTGTTGCATTTCACTCAAAAGTCAACCATACGAGAATGGGGGAGGCCTCGAGACGACAGAGACATCTGAATGTTCAATAAAATGAACCGGAAAGCAAAGTTTGCTTAAATTGTGACTATGAATAAGGTATTTATAGTTTAATGAGCGAGTACATTAGTTATTTAGGCTAAAAACTAAAGCAAACAAAGCTTAAAGAAATAAGTTTTAACTCTCGATGATGTATAGAAAGGAAATGAATAAATATAAATCAATAGATTAATCAAACAACTAACGAAACTAATTTGTTGTGCTTGTTCTTATTTTGTTTTTTAAGTGGTTCTTTTCCTTTTGTGCCCACTGTTTGGCATTTGTTATACTTATGAGTTAATTACTATTGGCATTTACTAATTAGACGCATAAGCTGCATATGCAACGAACTACAAATTGCTAACAGCTGCGCATTATGGCCACAACACGATGACCAGGCCAACAAGAGGAACACCATGAGCAAGTAAGTAATAACCCAGACTCCACAACGGGAGAACGGAAATAAGAACGACCAAGTGCGAGCACTATGGGAGAAAGCAGGCCAAAATGAGACTTAGTCAGGCCACTGACTGAGAGAAATTTGCTGTCATTTGTTGACATATCGCTCGACAGTGTGCCAAACAAGCAGGGTAGAGTCTCTCACCCTGACCCATGCTCTTCCTCTCCATCCAGAGGGTAGTGCTCTTTGGCTAGGCATTAAAATCGATGATCATTCCACCAAGGGAGCGGCAAAGTAACAGCTGAGTAGACAATCAGTGGCAGCTGACTGACAAAAGCAAATCGCCAGAGCAAACTGACAGACAGACACACTCACTGGCACCCTCACTCGCAAATATGCATACTTGAATACACTCATACTTGCGTAGTTAGTATATGAGGAAATGCCCTAACAAATTAGCAGGCCACGAGCGCGTCTCAAGTGGCAGGACATTTTAATCCTTAGCCTTTCGCTTTGTTTTACTCATCGTTTTTAAGCCGCGGGAGAAGTGGAGCTACAGTAAACACCCACACAATACCCACACCATACTATATGATGTCCATGCATAGCCGCTGATCCACTTGCTCTTTGGATTCAGCTCGCCCTGAATGTATGTGGAGACGGCGTATTTACATATTTTTAATAAACTGCTCGCAAATCAACTGAGCGAATGAGGCAAAGTGCGCGAGTGTATGCCTTCTGAACTTGACATCAAAATGAAAACGAAAAATGAAAATGAAAAAAAAGGGGGCCAAAATCATATTTGCCAAAGAACAAGCAATGCGAATAAGCGTCAGCCTGGAGGCACAGCCAACCCAGCAGAGCCCTCTTACCCAGACAAAGGCACAAAATGCTCACATGTGTACACTGTCCCAAGCTAAATAAATCAGACAAGCAGAGCAGAGAGCAGAGCAGAGAGCAGAGCAGAGTCGAGCAGCGATATGGCATGGGACACGGTGAACGGAGGGTAAGGTAATGATGGCAGCTAAAAACAGAAGCTATGGCTAAAGCCAAAGCTAAAGCCAGAGCTAAAGCCAAAGCCAAATCTGTATTGGCTTGGTATATAGGGGGCAAGGTGTCTGAGTGCATGTCTGGATGCTGGCAGAGAGACGAACTTCCGTCGTCTGCCATATGACACAGAAATACTTATGCTTATATATGTTCAACAATATATATATGTATATATTTATATGTATATAGTGTGTAGTAGTATGTTTGTCTCTGAAACAATGTAAAAGTAATACAATAAAATATATACACATACCATATAATATTTTTGGCATTTCACAGCGCGCACTGATATTAGCACAACAACACTTATCACGTACAATGCTGAATAAGAGATAAACATGCTATCATCCTATATAGTAATATTTCTGGTGTATTTATAGAAATTTCATTGCAACACACAAACTACATGAAGAACATTGAATCTTTTAAAAGACACTGATTAAAAATATGTAATAGAAATGTTTCTTGAAGAATTACATGTGCTACTACTATTATCAATCTTTTGTTCAGATACATTTTTCTAGTAAAGACTGAAAAAAAATTAAAATAATATATTTATATGTTTGTTCTTATTTCTTCTTATATTTATATCTTGTTCTTAGCTCATTTAGCTATAATAATCTTTAAGTACACAAATCGATGTAGAATTTTTGCAAATACTTTGTCATAAATATAGTTATATTGGTTCTAGTTAAAGTGAAATGCCTCATTATTTGTTATTATAATACTCTACCTTATTCTTCTTTGAGTTAGCAACCACAGACCTCATAATAAATTTGTTTCCTAGAGGTAGAACATACATACATATCTGCTTCTATTGTAAAGTTAGGAACTCTAAGAAGCATGTTTCTTTGAATATTCAAAAGCACAGTGAATGATATTTGAAAGCACCCTAGCACAAAGGACAAACTTCAACATATTGTTGAAACTCACAAGGGTTCCTGATGATAATATTCAAGGCAGAAAAACTCAAGGTAGTGGGAAAAAAAAGCGCAAATTGCCACGCATAACCCAATGTGCTCTTTTGTCGTTGTTGTTTTTCCTATAAGTGTTTCTCTCTTTTCTCGTTTGACTAAAACTGGGGTCCCAACACCAATGACATTGGCGAGAGGGATAGAGACAGAGAGATGGAGACATCAGACAAGAGACACGAGGACTGACAGCGACGACGACAGCTACAAATCGGCGTTTGGCAAGTACGTTAACTGCTGATCAAATACACTTCCGCTCGTTTATCTGTGTAAATATTTAAGCAGGCGAGCTAACAAGTTACGGCAAGTACGACAACAATGGAGCATGAAGCTATGCAACCAAATGAAATAGAATCAAAAAGAAAATAACGCACAAATCGAGACGATGACAAATTCCAAACTTGACACATGACTTCGGAAGTTGAATCTGCCTAACATCTCCATCTCCATCTCCATCTTCGTCTCTCTTTCTGTCTACAATTCCATTCCCATTCCCATTCCTATTCCCATTTCCATACCCACACTCATTCTGAATCCCATTCCCATTCTCAGCCCATGCCCATTCCTATTTGCACTCTTATGGTGAATGCTCTTTCTACAGTTCTGTCACTTGCCGCCTGCTTGCTCTCTTGACACACACAATTGAATTGTTAAAGAGGGACAGACAGTCCAAAAATAGGCTAACAAAAACAAAATCTGTATATATGTATCACTCTGAAGTATGTCCCCAAGAGTACAAAACGTCAAACTGTCGAATGCTCAATTCGAGCCCACAATGCACCTTTGAAATAAAAAGTAAAAAATTAAAATACAGATATTTAGGAAGGCCACAAACTAACTTAAATGGGCAAGCAGTAAGCAATCAGTCCATCTGTCTATCCGTCTACTGACTTACCTCTGCTGGGAATGCATAGCCCTCCACACTATGCTCAGACCCAAATTGATCATTGAGTCCGTAGTGTATATGTATCTCATGGAAACGATACCGATAAGATAAAGGTCCCCCAGATATATTCACAGGCGTTTGCATGCCGTCGTAGTTGGCCACAGTATCATTGCCGGCCGTAAAGATAACGCTATGGCCTGTATTGCTTATAATGCCACTTATCTGCGAAATAAAAAATCATAGATAAATATGTATATATTCTCAAACGTACTCACGAAGTTATAAAGTAAGTTCGATTAGAAATAGTGCATGATAATGAAATGACATTTTATAGTAAATACGAGAAACCTTCTCAATTTATTTCATATTACTCAAATACCTAAACGCTTTTATTTTTCCGAAGGGCTAGGACGGCCGTAAAAATAGATACTTAAGTCATACATCAACATTTGATGCCTTTTAATGAAGTATATAAAATTCAATAATTATAATATTTTATTACTTTAAAATAAGAAAATTATTTACATTATCTTGAACACACAAACTTGATTTTTCTTATATTATATTAAGAATATGGTATCTTTAAGATAGTATTATCGTCTTACCCTGTGTTTATCGATATGCATAGGTCTCAGATTTGGATCAAATAGCAAACGCTGCGGTTCCAAATTTACTGGTGACTGTCGACGTCCTTTGTTGCAGAGCGACCACTCAGGATTGATAAGACCCCAAAAGGCAGGTCCTATTAAAGGGGGTACCAGAAGTTCATTAGACTGCGTGGTGAACTCTTTGTATTATTGTTATATATATTCAAAACTTTGGTTTAAAAAGCTTAAAAAATACGCAGAGTTGAAAAATTAAATATAATAAACTTTTAGTTTTGATCAAATTGGTAAGGTAAAGATATAATATTTGCATAGTAATTGTTTTGTGATTTACCGATTATTGTATTCTAGTCCCGGTCTTATCTTGGTATAGACAATATTTGGGCTCGTGGGATGTATGTTATAGTATTTAAAAAAGTGTTGATAAAACATTGGAGAAACTGAATTTCTAAGAAAACAACGAGAACTGCACGTATCTCGGACAGCTGCACAGAATCGACTGATATGAGACTGTATCTGTGGAAGCAATGCGTCGGAAAGAGTATGCAATATCGAGATGAGAAGGAGGAGTGGCGAATGATGAAATCAACACGTTCTTGTCGGTATATCGGGAACCGCAATCAAAAGCTTCAATCATAGATATACCACGTACGCGCGTTTAAGCGATTGTTGACCTCAACGTAGCGGAGCATTAGCACCGTCATCAAAGCAACAGAGCGAGGAAACAAGACTGCAAAAGAGATAGCAGGCGCTGAAGGCAACTGTAGCTTAAGTCCATTAAATTGCAGGCTGCAGTCGAGTCAATGAGGCAATTGCCAAACGATTTTAGCAGCCATTAACAACATTAGTGGCCAACCTGGAGCCTGGAGAGGGGTATGGTCTGTGGCTGTGGCGTTTTGGTAGCAGTGAGGGCGCCATGTCTGCAACGTTTTTGCACCGTGTGGTATGCAACACACTTTAGTCGCTCCTTCGCTGGTTTCCTGTTTCGCTTAAGTCGCTACGTTGGGTTCACTCCTTTTTATTTGGCTCGTTGGTCGTGCAAATCATGTTAAGCCAGCAGCACGTCGTAGCTACTTCCCAAAACAACACTTACTCCCCCGGATGCTCATGCCATCTCGCAGCCAAACTACTGTAGCATTTGATCAGGCAAACGCTTTTCCGCATTAGATGCGCTTTCGACTCATCCGAATACGGTACCTGGTGCCGGTACCTCCTGAACTTCGACAGTTATGTTACTGTACGGTACCCGGCGACCAATTTCAATTCCACAGCGAATACGAGCAGCAATCCCAAAAGGCTTCCGGCCAACGACAATGTCAACGGGAACACACTTCAAACAGCAACTACCAACTGGCACCGACTAGCACCCTGCAACTAGTAATCGTGTAAGGAGTAAGGTGGGTAGTAGGAGTACCTTTTGCAACAGTTCTGGTGCTCCTATATGCAATGCAATGCAAATTTATTTATGCCAAAGAGACACAAAGTTTTGCTGGATTTGGTTGCAATTTGTTGAGAACACGTGTTACTCGCGCAACGTTAGCTTAAACCTTATATCTATATAGTATGCTTGATTTTTTGCATGATTTTCCATAGCCTGTAAAATGCTCGATAAGGATATAAGGACTATGTCATGTGCTCTGTCAACTATTCACATTATCGACAAATGTATACACTCCGATTTAGCCATAATGCATAAATACGATTACAGCGGAAATGAATTGTCAAGAAGCTTACACAATAATTTCGTTTATTCAAATATTGTGCCATAATTTATAGTGTGGCTGCCATAAAATATATTTATACAATATATTCCATGCTGGATTAGCATGAATCAATTTCAAACAAACAAACATTTGTGTAAAGGAAAAATTTAGATGTTTCAAATAATATTTTCAAAATGATTTAATGTGATTTAATTTGAAGATCTCCGATTAGAGAGACCTAATTTAATGGACGTGCATCGGACTTTGTAATATCATACTTAGCGTCTCTTATTTTGCTATTGTAATTTCGAGTTCAAATCGAATTTTGAATTTAATCAAAGGTCAAATTCGTCAATTTCATTCATTATTATCAACCCATAATTTTAAGGTATTATATTCTGCCCTGTTGCAATATATATTTAAAAATACATATATTTATGTATATAATATATATTAATTATTTTAAAATATTTTAAAAAGAATGTTAACTAAATTTCGGTATTCATCTTGAAAAGAAGAAAAATATATTGATATATAATATGGAATATTTGTTAGGATTAAAAGTAAGAGTCAGACGTTCGGTTGCATATATATAGAGCATGCAAAGATTGAGGTTTTCCGTAGTCCGATAGCTCTCAACATTTTCATTGTGCCCTGCTCTGACTGCAAATCCAATTCCAAATTCAAAGCACTTGAACTTATTTATGCATTTGTCTTGTGCAAATGGCGCTGCCGTTGTCTCTAATGAGATTAAGACGAACGGCAGCACTCGACTCTCGGCCCAGCTGAACACGTGGATGTGGATGTGGAGGTGGATCTAGATGTGATTGTGAATGTGAATGCGAATGTGAATGAGAATGTGGATGTGGATGTGGATGTGAATGTGAATGGAAATGTGGATGTAGGTATGGATGTGAATGCGAATCTAAACGAGGACCAGACCAGATGAAGAGGCGAAAAGGGTGCTCGCTTATCTGACTTTCGTTTCGTCTGGACTGGCAACCCGGACTGTCGTCTAGCCATAATCTCCAAGGACGCTTTCACATTCCCCGTTCGCCTGGTGATGCATTTCAAAAAATTTTTCTTGCCCATCCAGACTGATGCCGGCCACGATGGGAGTGGACAGTGGCAGGCATTGGTCCGTTTTGTTCTCTTCTGTTCTGGTCTCTTCTGTTCCAGTCTGGTCTGGTCTAGTGCGGGTTTGATTGCAACGTTAGCTTATCACGATTCCCAGTCAAACAATGGAGCACAGCATGAAGTTACAAGTAAAGTTTCTTATGACCAAAATTCTGGTGGCATGCTTTGTCTGCTTTTCCATATAACTGCAGCTCCAAATCGACTACGTCTCTTGTGCTCGATACCTGAACCGTGTTTACCACTGGGTGAGCGGGGTATGCAGGCAGAACACCTCATTACAACAACTACAACCATTGTTACAACTGCAACTACAGCAACGACGACAATTGGCATCCAGAGAACTATGGCTGCTGCCGTTGCAGTTGCAAGTCGCGTTTTTAATGCCAGTAGAGTACGGGGCATTATTTCACGCGAACTTTGTTGCACATACTTTTTGCGCGAGTGTAAGGTGGGTACCGACACATCACCCTCTTTCTTTTTTTTCCTCTCTCTCACTCATTTATCTTTCCTTCCCTTTCTCTCGATCTGAATCTGGTAGTATGAGCATTCCAGTCGAGTCTGTATAAGAAGAAAGTATGAGCTGAAACTTCAGCCAAAGTCATGCACTTAAGTGAATGCGGCGCGTGAGGCATGTTATTGTTGGTATTGTTGGTATTATTGTTGGTATTATTGTTGGTATTATTGTTGCAATTTTCACTGTCGCCCATGAGCTTTGATTAAAATTTACTTTGTTGTTTGGCATTTATGAACATGCAAGGCGCTGCGAGATTGAGTAGAGTATAGTATAGTATAGTATAGTATAGTATAGTATAGTATAGTATAGTATAGTGTAGTATAGTATAGTATAGTATAGTATAGTATAGTATAGTATAGCATAGTAGTGTAGTGTGTATAGCGGTGTCGCTGGCAATAACTTGTAACCAACTTGCCCTACAAAATGCATCGATGCGAGCATGCAGAAACATTGAACGAATATTTGCTGGCTGCCCGCAAAATGGGGAATTTTCTTGGAGAAGCGTAAACAAAAGTTTACACTTAACTGGGCAAATGCGATAACTTACCTGATATGCCATCGTAGGTCCACCATTCTTCCCAGCTAACAGCATGCAGAACTGCAAATAGAAATAGAAAATCACAGATACAGATACTGATTTTTTATTTGTCATTTGATTGCTTTTTACCCTATATATAAATGTATATATATATATATATATATATATATATATATATATATCTTTTTGAAGTCAATTTATAGTCGAAATTGTGCTTTGGTATAACACTTAAACAAAGACTTCGTGAGTGCACTATTCAACATAATATATATCTTTCCTAATGGCTTGACGGATTTACGTTGTGCTAAAATATAATACCATTGCCTTTGGTACACAAATACAATTAATTTCTAGCCTTACTATATAAGCCGAATTCGAATTGTGATCAAGCATTTAAAAGCTGCCCGTACTTTTTTCCCCAAATCGATTATCTATCGGTTATATACAATGGTTAAAATGTATAAATATATATAAACATTTAAATAAATTAATAAATATATAAATATTTAATAAATAAACATGTAACCATTTATTAAATAATTATATAAATATTTATTTTATTTTTATAAATAATTATATGGGTATTTAAAATTGTTTTATCCAATTAAAATGGCCTTTTCTATGGCACCAGTATTTTGAATATGTTGGATGATTTCATTAAAGAAATTTTTCTAACACTTTCAATAAGCATTAAATGCCCTACACCCACACTCACACTCACACTCACACTCACACTCACACTCACACGCGCACACACACTCACACTCGCTTATATATTCAAGTCATTGTCTTTCCCTACCATTATGAAGGATTTGAAGCAAACTCTTTCTCCGCTTATTGCAATTGCATGACTTTTTTGTGCTTTCTCTTTTTAAGCCACACTCTTTCTACCACACTCAAACACAAAAGTACATACACACACACTCACACTCACACTCACACTCACACACCTACACCTATTCAGAGTTAACTGTTGAAATGACTTTTGCTTACTTGCCTTTTTAATTTTTTCTGCTGTGTTTTTTTTTTTTTGGTTTTGTTTTTGTTTTGTAACGTGGCTGCGCTGTAAATTTACTTCCGTCACTTGTTAACTTTAACATTCATCGACAGTTTTTTGCCTGCGGCCCAGTTGCCTAAGGTCTCAAAGCACTTTGTTATTTTGACAACCGACAAAAAAAAGCGGGCCAAAGCCAACGCCAACACCAACACCAACGCCAACGCAAACGCCAACGCCATCGTAAACGCCTTCAAACGGGGAAAAGGTCCTTGTCGACATTCAAATCAAAGTCAAGAAAACGTTGAGTCATTAAAAAGCGTTGCTCAGTCCGCAAGCGTAAAGGCTGCACAAAGTGCAATGCTAAATGCAATGCACTCTACACATTTCCACAGCGAGTCCATCAGTTCTAGCTACACTTTTGTGCAGCCCCGTCAAATGTGTCAAATCATCTATACCACTTTTGGTTTTTCGACCATACACTAAAAATTCCTCTATGGATTTATTAAATTTGTGGAACTGATTTCGACAATATTCAAAATTTTGTTTTAAATTTGCTTTTGAACAGATTGTTTTTGATGTAATCGGACCGTAAAACCTTTTTTAAATACACTTAGACTGTTCTCTGGAATTGTACATTTAAAAACCTTTCATTATTATTGATTTTCAAAGACGTGAATTTTAACAAACACTAAAAATTTAAAGTAATACAAAAAGCCAAAAGAGGGAATATTCCACAAAAAAAACAATTTTCTCTAACCGACTAAACCTCGACACGCAATGAGAGTAATGCCGGGAAAAAAGGTTAAAGGGTTATCGGTCTTTCAACAATAATAACAAGTCAAAAATATTTCAATTGAAGCGACTAATTAATACCCTATTTATATATATGCAATTAAGCTTTCATTATATTATTTTAAACAATTTCTGTTTTAAAACAAACATAACTTTTATTAAACTTGAAAATATTTAAGCAAAATTATACCTTATAAAATAAATAAGAGTATTTTCTAGACACCTTAATTTTAGCTTTACCTTTGCACCTAGCATACACTCATCGGGGGTATACAGAAAAAAGGTTTTTTTTGCTAAATCATGGGCAATGATTGAAATTAATGGATTTCTAAATGCTCGCGTCATTGTAGCGCCAAGTGCTCGGACTTTGATAGGTTGCTTGCAGAGCCCCAGTAATCCATAGCTCCATGGCCTATCCGACAAATTGTTACGCTACACATCATGGCAAATATTCGCCATAAGAATGTATACATGTAAAATAAAGCACATCAATTGTATTTAAATTTATAGTTATTAAGTAAAAATACATTTAATTGCATATTCGGTATACAGTTTCAATTGGAATTTATGTTGCAGTTTCAGGGCCCCATTCAGATACTCATCCTGTATTCTCTGTATGCCATTCACTGCGTCCAGAATGTTTACCTCGTTTTTTAACTTTCCGGTACGTTTTTTTTGAAATGTGCATATATAATATATATATATATATATATATTAAATAAAAATGTGCATATATAGTAGTACATACTCTTATACATGCACTCAAAGTACATATAGTGATTGCTCAGTTGCTTTGTTGACTTGAACATCTCTCGTCCTTTTGTCTTTTCGTTTAATGTTTCTTTTTTTTTTGTATTTTGTTTATTTTTATTTGTCTTTTCTCATTTTTTGGGGTTTTTACTATTTCATTGCTGTGCGAAGAGAAAGTTTTTGCACTTGCCTAGATTCTATCTGAAACGTATTATCAAGCATCTGAGCTGTGCTGAGTTACAAACGTATTTACTTCACTTGTAGCTAAACGAAAACTAATGACAATTGCCTGGTAAAATGTAGAAGCCGTGAGAAGTTTGTTTGTAGAAATTCTACCTGCTGCATAAATGTCTAAAGTTGAATTTAAATATTTAAAGTATTTAAAGAGTAAATGCAAAATAGAAAACAATTAAGCACATTGCACTTACGTGCAAAATAATTAAATTAATAAAAACTAGATGTACGATATAATACAAATATGTGCATATATGTGATCAATCATAATAATCTGTCTTTAAAATTGCACTAGTTATTTCTATTTAGCTGTTGGGAATCCCCCATTGGGGGAACAATAGATATGTGCACCTATATTCCAAAGCAGAACATTCGAGCTAAATTATGGGATCCCCAATATCTCAGGAGTGGGGGGAGATAACCAACATTTGAAACAAACTTGATTTACTTGCAAGCAAAAGTAGGATTTGTGTCAAATATGAATACTGTAGCTCTTATAGTTTCCGAAATCTAGGGGCTCATGCAGACGGACAGAGGGACAAGACTCAATCGACTCGACTTTCCTTCCTGATTCTTCTGCCCACACACAAATCGACTTTGCACAAAGTTAATAGGCCTTTTCACCGCTTTTTTAATACAGGGTCTAAAAAATATATAGTGATTGTACAATAATTTGTATTCAAAAGTTGATAAAACATGAACTTATTTATGAAAATCTGATAAAATTATTTATATATCGATTTTCAAAATATAAATAAAACCATACAATCGCAATTTCACATTTTGAAGTTCATAAATACTCTTAAAATTGGTTGAACTCTTTGGGACAATATGGTAAATATGTCAGGTATCTGAAGTATTAAGAAAAGTCAAGCTACACTTCATTGATTTACTTACAATATATATATATATATATATATATATACATAGTACGTTATTATTATTAGATATAAGTGAATATTTATGTGAGTTCTAGTATGTACCGCTTCGTTTTATATGATATATTGATAGTATTTTGATGAAATTTTCCATTCGCATAAAAATGGAACAAAAAATATATAAATTTGCATATGACGACAAAGCAAACTCAGGGCTTTCGCTGTGAGCGAGCAAAAAAAAAAAAAGAGAGAAAGGTGGAGTGAAGACAGAAGCAAGACTTGAGCTGGTTTAGTTAGTGATAGTGATAGATATAATCAAATTGGGTAAACATAAACAAAATATTATGTTACCCATGCAAAGAGCTGGGCTGGTGACATGGCGTGTATCCTTGGCCAACGGAACAACGACAACAACAACAACAAACACAACAACAACAGCAGCAACAACAACAACAACAAAAGGACAAAAAACGAAGCAGCAGAAAAAACAATCAGCTAAAATGGCAGAAGGCTAAACTTACGACAGCGTGTCTAAAATGCGCACGTCAATCCTTTTTTTCCTGTTGAAGTTGCTGTTGTTTTGTCAGTTGTTGTCGTTGTTGTTGTTGTTGGTGTTATTGTTGTTGTTGTTGTTGTTGTTGTTATTGGTGTTGTTGGTGCGGCAGCCAAGGGCGCGCCACGGCGCGAAGACCAGGCTTAACACGCACGAAGTAGGCAGGATGCGACTCAGCCATGTTTACGTGTTTTTAAATGCGATGACGACGACAGAAGCAAACAAATATCAAAGAAAACCAAAAACCAACTAGTGCGCTCTGGTCGTGTATGCTCGACAAACAAGTACCACTTATTACCCTCAAAAGTGTGCTTGATGCAGAAAATTTGCAAAAATTGTTTAACCATTGACATAAACTGTTTTTTAGGAAGTAAAATATATATATAGAATTAGTATGCATTTCTAAATAATTTAGAAAATTTAATAAAGGAACATTTAAAAGAAAAATGTGATAATATATAATATAATATAGTTTATGAATAGGTGTGAAATGTAAATTTCAATTTAGTTTTGTCAAAAATAATTTTTTCTATAATTTAGTTTCAAATCGTCCATATTTTTTCTTTAAGTTAACAAGAATGGTAATAGAATACATCGATGTTCTACTACTGTACTTATTCCAGTAAATGTTTATTTGCTTATATATTTGCTTCAATTGGAAAGAATATACCTGGCATGCATCGTATACCCTATATTTTCGACCTATAAGTACAGGACAAAATGAAAGAAGCAACAAAGCAAAGGTGGGGATAACAATTGAGCACCAATAAAGTGTCACCATTAATTTCCGGCGTTGTAAACAAGTGGACGTTGTGTTGTCGGTGCCGCCAGTTCCAAATTGGGAGCGCAAGCATCGAAATTGAAAGTCATGGGCCGGAAAACAAAGGGCATTGAGTACAGGGCAATCGGTACAGAACGAGCCCCAAGCAATGGGCCATGGGCAATAGACAATGGGCAATGGGCAATGGGCAATGGGCAATGGGCAGTAGCTAGTAGATAGAGGACAGTGATCAGGACACTTAGCACGCAGAGCCAATAACAGTAACCGTCGAGGAGCAATTAGCGACAAATAATTCAGCTTATTAGCTTTAAACTGTAGAAGGCCGAAACGGCAGACCCCAGCGCAGACAGAAAGTTGTCAGTGCGGCAAGAAACGATAAGAAAATTTCATTTGTAATTAATAGTAAAGGCGCAACATCAACACCAACAACACCAACAACAATAACCTTTCATACAAGGCAGCCACAAAAGCGACAACTGCCAACCGAAGCCAGACTGTTGACAATGGTAACAGAGGGGCTGCAGGGTGCTGCAACACCCTAGTATATCGGCTGTCATAGCAGCCAAACTGGCCTGAGCTATAGACAGAACCTGAATGGAGTTTTTTGGAGGGAGATGGTGAGGGTCATTTGTCGCCTCGTTGCCCCAATGTGGCACATAAAAATTTTGTTAAGCATTTTGTTGCTTTTCATGATTTTCATGTCTAGCCCTTGAAGTGCAGCCGTCGAGACTAGAGAGTTCATTGGCAGGGTTGTCTCCAGCAGCTGTCAATGACGTGTGAGTGTCGGTGTCAGTGTCTAGTTTCCTTCGGTAGATAATCGTCTAATGGGTATCAATCTTTATATTTATAATATACATCACATAGATAGATGATTAGATTAATATTCGAAAAGATGCAGATCATACCTACTTAGGGTGAAGGGTCGCTACATTGTTACAATTCAAATATCCGACACTCAAACACTCCCTAATCATTATACATTCAATACTTTGCATTGCCTGCCCGACTTTGGTTTGATTTAGATAATAGGCTTCTCGATTAAAGCTGATCTAAACCATTTGTAGACCTATACTATGTTGTATAAATGTTTTTTTTGCTGTTGATGTTGATGTTGGTACTGGCTCCGCCTGCAATTCATTTGCCTAGTTTATTAGTTTTCATTGAGCGACTTTGCCTTCAATAGTCCTGGGTATAGCTATATGCAAATTACCAAGAAATGAGACTATACACACACACTCACACACACACTCACGGCTGTAAATAGAAAAGTATAAAACGAGTACGAGCCTTGCCTTAAAAACGCAAGCAAGTGAAAGCTTTCAATCATGTCGCTCGGTCGCTTGGCAGCTGAACACCCTCTCCCAGTTACCGGTTTCTTCCTTTCCTTGGTCCTTCCCGCCCTGAATGTATATGTATGTGTGTGAGTGTGTGTGTGTGTGTGGCCATTGTGGTGTTAGCTTTTGGTTTTTAACTTCTATTGCTACGCATTTTCAAGTGACCAGCAACCATTTTCATTGCCCTGCGACGTTGCCACACCTTGTTCTTTGATTTTATTAAGTTTTCGGTTTCGTGTGGCTGCATGCCCGGACCACGCCTTTGTTTAGCTGGGAGCACAAGCAACCGTTGCCTCCATTCACATACCGTCCTCCCCTTCCTCGTGCCATTTAGTCCACAATTCATGAACCCAGGGAGCTAGTCGAATGAGCCCCCCATTTCCACTCCTACTCGCACCTCTCGCACACTCGCCCTCGCCATCGCAATAACAGTTCCAACTAACGCTCCCGTATCCTGTTGTCCTGTTGTTCGGTTGTCCGGTTGTCCGTGTTCTCTGTCCAGGGCCTGGTCTGGCTAATGGTAAATGCCATTTCAATTACGTACACAGTACTAAAATTTTATGCGGCCTGTCGCCATTTTTTGCTTTTCGATTTCCATTTGCGCTTTAAGTGCATTTGCACAATGGGTAAAAACACGCCAGAAACAACGCAAACAGTGTTTCAAATGTGGCATATAGAGGGTATGAATACTATATGCCACGCCACGACCACCCATGGTACCGCACAGTACATAACAGCTGAAGAGAAAGCAAGAGAAAGCCAGAGAAAGCCATAAAAAAAGAAGAAAACAGTGGGGAAACATGGGAAAAACAGGCAAGGCTCCCTTCAAGATACTCATATACATATATCTACATCAGATAGACAAAGGCGAGCTGATTGATGTGGCTATTGCAACTAATGAATATTGTATTCTCTGTTCATTTGAATATGCATAATTTTTAGCCTATAACGAATAGATTTTCAAAATATTCTACTATACTATACAGTGTAAGTTACTAAGTTTTTGCCAAGCAAGAGGTTTGATCAATTATAATTTTAATTTCATTATAAAATCAATAATAAATTAAATTAATAATAATATTTTATTTAAAAAAATGTAGGACGCCAATACTGGTAAGGAAGCTTTAATAATATATTATATGGCATTTTGAATATACAATAGATCCCATGAATTTTGAAAAAATCTTGACAATGTTCTAACCAAATACTTCAAATAGTGTTAAGCAATTTAAGATCCAATACTATATTGTAAAATATGTGAAAACATGTAAAAGGAAATAAATATATAAATATGTTCAAATTTGCTTCATAAGACACACATTGCTTATACAATTTTGCATTTGAACTAAGTCAACAAACAATCGTGGAAACCAAACACTTTCAATCATATGCAGCCAACGAATCAACGAAAAGAAATACTAAGAAAGGGAAATCCTTAGATCCAAGAAGACATATGAAGGGAGAGAATCTGTGAAAAAGTGCACATTCCCGGTAGCTAACAGAAGCGGCTTGAATAGAAACGCAGTAAAGGCGATTTAGATTACGCTTTTAAGAGAGAGCTGAACTATCAGATATCCAGTAATTTCGTCCCAAGAAAACTTCTACTAATAAAGGTGCTCTTCATTTAAATTAGAGCAGTTAAGTATAACTATGTGGAATTTGTGAAATTTCTATATATATATATGTGAATGTATATACGAGTCGTTCCATTTGTATGCGCTTCAGAAAAAATACTGACGCATGTAAGTGCTACAAAATAACAAAATTGTAAACTTAAGCGCCGGGACTTGAGCCCTGTGAGCTGTGAGCTTCCAGCTGATGGCTGGGGGCTGGGAGCTGAGAGCTGTGAGCTAAGCAAAGAAGTAAGCACTACCTGGTTTAAGTGAACATTTTACACTGACACTGATTTGTGTGCAGCTGCCTGACGTATGGAAAGGCGACACAACCTCCTCACTAACAGAGAGCTCCTTTTTGCTTTAGAGGTGTGTGTGTGTGTATTCCATTGAGCTCCTTCTCCTACTCCTGCTTATGCCATTTCTGCCGCTTCTCTTTGCTGCTTGTATCTACTCAAGGTGCACTTTTCAGAAGCAAGAGAGACCCTTCGGTATGTGTAAAGTTCAACTTTCGCTGTGGCTGTTCAACTCATTGTTGTCAGTCAAGTTCATGTGAGTTGTCTGCGCATTAGAGCTCCGAAATCCGCACCACTCAGATTTCATCCCAGTTATAACTTCAACAACATACTTGAGTAAGTGTTTGTAATGAGAGGTGAAATTTAGTAGAGCCCTTCATTTGCCATCGTTATTGATAATCGTCGTAGACTGATTGAAATATATTTGCTTTTGAATTGAAACAACGTAAGACAGCGGTAAAATATTGTTTTATATTTTTAGGATATTAAATATTTAAATGAGTTTAAATTCAGCATGCCTACTCTACTTAAAGTAACCGGAACTTAATAGATAGTAGAATAGAGCAATGGTGAATGTTGCAAGTTGCATGTTGTATGTTGGCACCTGCAGTCTGACATCTAATGGATGGGACTAAGCTTGACTCTTTAGCAAATAGCCACATCACTATTCACTTCGCTTCACTCTCAAATGTCCCAACATGTTCATGTCGCTAGTTGGAGCTGCTCCTGATGTTGTTGCTGTTGCAAATGTTGTGGCTACTGATGCCAAATGACCAACAGCACAAACACTGAAAAGATAAGCGAGCATATTTGAGAATGAGCATCATCCGAGACTCCTTAGATCACGCCCCTTGCCACTACGCGCTGAAGCTATCCGAGCGGTTTAATGATGCCAGCGGTGGAGAGGTTGCTACTGATGCCATTGATACTGAAGGCAAGTGACCGGATGACTGTAAGGCCGACCACAACAACAAGTGCTAAGAACCAAAAGCCAAAACCACTGCAACAAACCAATGCAGTTTGCTGCTGTTCACAGTTACCCAGTTACCGAGTTGCAGAGTTGCCATGTTGCCATGTTGCCTAGTTGCCCAATTTCACAGTCTCTCCCATTTCCTGGTTTTCCCCCAGTTGCCTCAGCTAAAAGTCCTGACCGTCCATGACATGGATAACAACATCAAGTGACGGCGCAGTTAATTAGTCTAAGTGGAAATAGTGCACAAACTATAAGTACGCTACAGTTTGTTGCCTTCTCGGATGCCTGCCACTCGTACTTTCACTCTTTCTCTCGGTCTTTCTCTCTCTCTCTCTCTCTGTCTTTCTCTCTATCGCTCTCCTTTTCTCAAGCTCAATCGCAGTTGCAGTCACAATTTCGCTCTCCGTTTTATTCTCAGCTCTCTCAACGCTTTTGCTATTTTTGAAACGTTCACCCGCCAATCCCAATCCCAATCTCAATCCCAATTCCTACTCTACACTTGCAGTTGGCATTTTGAATGCTCAGCAAGCGTGTTGCAGCTTAGCTTTACATCAACTCAAAAGCTGTCCCAATCCATGGATAGGCAAATTGGTCAATGGCTAGGCCAAACTGTTTGCTAACCATTTGCCAAAAGAGCATTGGTCACGGCAGTGTGTCACTGTTTACAAATCAACTAGGTTCACTAGGTCAATGGGATACCATGGGTGAATATCTTTTTTTTTTTGCGGGTAATCATTTTTTCATTATGTTTCAAGTACAAATTTGGCTTTGTTCTTACCTATCAAGCGTACATCTACGTAGATATAATGGGTTAATAGCCCTAGAACCTTGTAATAGATTATTTTGGTACTAGTAAAGGGAAGACACCCAATTCGGTGTTAGAAGGTCTTTCTTTAAGTATAATTCTTGCCTACCCATAAAATTCCATGTGATATATTTGCTTATAATATTGAATGTTTAAGGGCACACACACAACCCTACTATGAGTATAACTATGAGAATTGCAAATGAATATGAATAAATGCAAGAATTAATTCATACTAATAGTTATAGAACTTTGACATAGATAATTTCGGTATTAGTAGTTTACATTTAAGTAGTTTTTTCATTTAATACAATTCTTGTATAATAATTCGGAATATTTTTGTTCATTTGCCGTTTAACAGTACAAACAAATCCCTATTATGAGTATAACCATACGAATAGCAAACGAATATAAATAAAGGCAAGTATTAATTGGTTTTATTGAATTTACTTTGCTTTCCAATTGAGGTAACTAAGCAAACATGTGAAATGCATTTGTGGGCAAACGTAAAATTGGGTAAACCATTGACGGTCGATACGGCTCCAGTGAAAGTCCTTGAAATCCAGCAACATTATAGAAATGTGGCCAGACATTATCAATTTATTTAAAATCACCATCAAGAACATGGGTCCAAATCGACAGGACATTCTTGGACACAGTATTGAGGCTAGTACATTGCGGCTTAAAGAAAAAAAAGCTAGAGACTTGAAGTGTGGAAAAGTTTTTGTGGTATCGCCTTCGACACACATTCTTCATTAGCCGCAAGCGCAATTTTATTCGCTATACCCAGCGTTTGGGAACTACACCCAAAGGGTTATAACAAATGCTTCTATATCTACAATAAATCCACACCATATATATGTGAACAGGGCTGTGCCTTTCAATTATAGGGTATCACACAGTCGTAGCCGTTTTATACTTAATAATTGCGTTAGACACTGGTAAGTATGCCAAACATGTTGGTAACACACGTTGTTGGGCCACAAGTGTATAAACATTCAAGGATTTAACAGACGACCAACGGTAAGTGAATACATTTGTGTGCACCCCAAGTAAGCAAGTGTGAGTGCGAGTGTGAGTGCGAGTATGAGTGTGTGGGGCTATGATAAATGAGCCATTGAAATTTATTTTCGTTTCACTTTCATTTCGTTTCATTGGCAAATAAGAAATCGATGCTTGCTGATTTTTCAGTGCCCCACAACTGCATCCATTTTGTGGGTTCAAAATGTACTCAAATTTGAATGAATACATGTGAATATCGGTGTGACTAAAGTAGTATAGCCGGTTAATTTAAAGCTACATTCATGACGTCATGCGGCACGTATCCCTATACTCTGCATACCAACGGAAATTATATCAATTTGAAACTTAGGCTACTTTTATTGTAGTCGACCTTGAAATCCGTGATTTTCGATTTTAAAGGCGAAATTTAAATAACTACCAGATGATTGCGAATAGGTGAATAATATTCTAGGTAGTTCAATTAAAAATATAAAGTTATATCTCATCTGTACGATATGCAGCTTACAATATATGTCAATTTTGATGCTAAAGGTGTTCGGTTAAAGGATTTATTATTAAGGACAGATATATATTCATAAAAAGTGTGATTTTGATTGCCAGAAAAATACGTTTGAATATTCGAATGTTCCATTTTGTTACTTAGGCAAAGCTCCCTGTGGAAATTCGACAAATCTATCAAATCACATGCGTTTGCCTCACGAAAAGAAAATAGGAAGGAAACTTAAAATTAGATCGCAGTGCTATTAAATTTGAGCATTGAAGCATAACATAGCAGCCAAGAGGCTGTACCGAGCAGTGACCAATGAGCAGAGATTGAGCTCAGCAATTGGCCAGTCTAACTGTTGTCCACTTGGACAGTTGGGTTGCTCTAGAGTGCACGTTCCTTGCTGACTTGCGGCAGAATAAGAAATAGATAAGCGAACGCCTTGAGGTACAGCCAATGCAGGGAGGTGTATCTATAGCTCTAACACATGTTTTGCATGCGAAACTTACAGCTTGCGTAGTCAAACAACCAAACCAACAATATCAGCAAACAAATCAATCTCTTTCTCTCCCTTTCCCAGTATATGGTGCTCTCTTTTTCGGCTCGTTCGTGCCGGAAGTTGAACATTTTCTCAAGCAAATTTTTGGCATTTTTACAAAACGTACTTGCCAATTTTATTAGCAGAAAGGCAAAAGGCAATAGCAGGGCTCCGAAGAAGCATAAAAAGTGCTGCATACTTTCTGGGCCGCACGCAAGGCAAGTCAACAAGCAGCACAGCACCCTACAGCTCCAAATCACAACAAACACATGAACCAACGACCAAACGAGACGAACTGAACGAACTAAACGAACAGAACGAACAGAACTTAACAACATCGTCAACGTGCAGTCAAAACTTGTAATTTTAATTTAGCTACAGAATGCAGGCGAAGGTTAGAACATAACCAGGTTCAGCACCAGGGCCGAGTCCAGGTCCATGTTGAGGTCCAGGTCCAGGGCGTTGAAAAGCCGCAAAACTTACTAAAAAGGAAACGACCAATACAAGAATTGTTGCACGTGCCAAAGACGGAAGAGAAGCTAGCTGGATGCCACAAAGCGGCCAAAGGATTGAGACGTACACACACACACACGCACAAGTATTCGACCAGGTGTAACTGCTGGCATTCATGGTGAGTCGAAATCTTTATTCGGACACGCATGGGTCTGCTCGACCGTCTGCACGTATGCCTGTGTGTGTATGTGTGAATATTGTACATTTGAAATGAAATTTACTATCCTTCATTTGATTTGTTTCGCTCTTAAAAAAATTGCCTGTAAGGGAAAAAAAGGGAGATCCAACACACGAAAAGTAAACAAAATAAAAAACATATACATATGTTTCTATATACAAAGGACTTACATGTGTTTGAGTGGGTGTGTATGGGTGTGTATATCTTTAGATCTGATGCAAATATTTTAAAATGTAAAAAAAGTAAATATAATAGCTACTAAAGTGTAAGCAAATGTTTTTAAATTAAGCTACATATGCATATTTTCCATTCCGAAGGAAAATAAAATCAAATATAACGCATATTAGATACAATACTGGAAAGTACCTTAAACATGTACAATAAAATAAATACTTCGTAGAGATTTTAGGCTCATAACTAATATTATGAAATGCATAACGGCAAACGCTTATTAAAATACTTCCTAGCTTCACCGAAAACTTCAACTGCAACACGCACCAAAAGAAAGGAAAAATCAAATATAAAAACTATTTGATATTCTGATAAAAATTGAGAAAAAATTTTTAAGAATTCGATGTAAATTTCAAACACCAAGGAAAAGTTAATTGAAAAATGTTGTACGTCAAGCCACGAAATATTGTTGCATAATTCATTTGATTTGAGTTGAACTTTCATCTTTTCCGTCTGACCTTAAATTTCGAGAATTTAATTTTCATATATTCACCTAGATTTAAAGCAACTTTCTACCTCTTGCATTACTTCTGTTGATTTGTGTAGCCCCACAGTGGGTTGTGTGTGTTAATCGTATTTCTTGGCCGTAGCCACAATCGTAATCATGACCCTGGAGTGGTGCTGGTGGGACAGCCCAGTTTTAGGCTTTGCGCTTTGATTGTCCGGTGGTGCGGGTATTAAAAAAAAAAGAAGCTCAATAATTTGTTGTGTTGTTGGAAATCAAAGCGTAAATTTCTTGATCCCCTTTGAGTGATTTGCTTGTTGGCTAACTGACATTTTCGCCCCGAATAAGATATTCTGAGGCAAAGGGTTGAGTGACCAACCAAAGTTGCCAGGGGTTGCCCGATTTTTTGGGTCTGACAGATACCAGATACCAAATAACAGATACCGTATACCGAATAGCAGCTGCCAGACAGCAGACACCAGACAGCGGCCAGTTGCCTCGGTCCCTCAAAGTTAAATTAGGCAAACAAATTCAAACAGTAATTGACGGCACCAAGCAAATGTTGGCCAATGATCCTTTCATTGTATCCTGTCTATGTGTATGTGTTGATGTTGATGTGTATGTGTGCATGTACTGTAAGCTTGTGTGTCCATGTTTATGTCCATGGATAAATTTATTTCTGGGTGTTTGTGTGCGTGTGTGCGCTTGGAGCTTGGGAAGTGGTCGAGGCAGCAATTAAACAACAAATTCGAATCCAAATAGTATTCAAATAATATCCAACAGTGCATAATTTATGAGAAATCGTACGGTACGGTGATACTCCTTTTAAAATAATATATGTATTCAAATGTATACTAATACTAATAATATACTAATTTTGAATATGATTATTTCCAAGCGAATGCGTTAAATGTTATTATACTGTACGGTGGGCCAAAAAAGGTAAACTATAGTCAAAAAAAAAAAAAATTAAATTGAAATCAAAGTTTAGAGTCAATTATTACGACAAAATTATAAACCTATCATTTATAGCGGATGTTAACAATAATAAGGAACATATTATTTCCCTTTTAACTAGTTTTCTCTTCATATATACCCAACCTTCCCAGACGTATCTACCTAAGCTACCGACAAATTACACAACCCAGCACCCGTAACCGTAGAGCTATAACTTGATTGTCCTTTTCCAGAAGAGATTTTAAATAAACTTCATAATAGTTTGCTTCCAGAAAATTATATATATATATATATATATATATATATACATTTCTTGTTTCCCGAATATAATATATATAGATATACATATTGTCATTTGATTTACTCTTCCCATTTTGACTAAATTAGAGCGAATTAAACACATGGTGCAGTAATGCAGAGCGTGCCACAATTTAAATAGTTAATGGAAACGCGCTTAGAGTTTTGCGCGGTCAATAATTTAATTAATTAATAATGCATTATGACCTTGCATAAATTATAGTCTGGCAATTAAAAATCTATGTGCACCCAAATTAAAACTAACAGCAACGGCAGCAGTAACGCCCAGGGCCCTGAAATGTGTATTGATCGGTGCTCAATTAAATTTAAATATTTACAATTGCAAACTGTATCTCATTGTTCACAATGATATATTGAAACACTGAAATGAATTGATAGAATCAGCGTTTTCTTCTTTGCAGCGTAGACAATTTGTTTAGAGCTCTACTAAGTGACTGCAACAATTAACTAAATGCAATGATTTGTATCGAACTATAGCAAAACTACAAGTTAAACAATGGCTATGACTTTTAAAAAGAAATTGTACATATATACTAAAACATATAATAATAATTTTAAATAAAATTAAATGAAAATCATTAAAAAAAAGGAATAATTAAATTTTTCTGAAATATTTGGGTTAGAGATTGCTTTAGGAACACTACCTTTAAGAATTAAAAATTTGTATTAAAGAAACACTTAAGGAACTCTGTATAACATTTGAAAGTTACACTTAAGTTAATAAAAAAATATTAATTAAAATACATTATAATAATATATTAAAAAAAATATCCAACAGTAGGGACTGGCCCGACAGTAGGGACCCTGTGTTTAGTTTTTTGGGGCAGTATGGTCTTTCCGG
>JBANCZ010000194.1:0-48584 GCA_037040025.1 Sphaerogastrella javana | reverse complement strand
CTGTAGAGCAGCACGAGTGAACTGCTTACTCAGCGCACTGCTTGCAAAATTCTACTGCGCGTGGCATTGCTTTAAGCTAAACTGCTTAAAAAGCTGTGTAAATTTAAACTGAACGGTTATGAATAGATTAAACATGAGGGTGTTTAAAGCTTTTGGTGTAATTAAGCAAGAGCAACACATATATTAAAAGATTGTTGAAAATTTCATTTAATATATTAATCTTATATTTAGTTGAAGCATTTTGTATAATCATAAAATATTGTTCGACTTTTGAAATTTAATAAAGTTTGTTTGTGACTTTATCTATTTTGCAGGCAGCCATGTGGAAAACTTTGTCAATTAAGCGCGAAAAACTCGAGAAAATCTCCCAGTTACTGCGCTTGGCTAATCAAATTTTAATGGAAGTGCAACAAGAGGCAGCAACCACACAGAAGGATGTGATGCACTCACTGAAAGTGAATGTTGCAAGGCCGGAATCGTAGCCTCAGTTAAGGAAAACAAAACACAAGTACGAGTGCGATGGCGATGGCGATGGCTTCATTTATCTCTTTACCTTAAATGTTGCACGTTGCACGTTGCACGATGCGCGCTGTGGTATATTGTCAAGGTCTAAACCAGAAATAGCCTGGTGAAGCCCGCGAACAGCATAACGTAGCTGTTTTTTTTTGTTGTTATTGTTGCATATTTCATGCTGCCACAGGACGCATTGCAACAACAATGGGCCATCTAACTGAACTTTTGTAATAGAAAATAATTGCAGCGACCTTCAGTATTGCAAGGTGTTCCAATACCCTATAATTCTAAGAGTATTTCATATTTAAATTATGAAATAAAATATTGTAATTGTATGTAAAATAAATTAATAATTAAGAATATTTAAATTATTATTAAATTTAAAATTAAAAATCATTTGATAATTATGCTGCTTTAGCCCACAGTGCGCTTTGCTTGTGGGCAAAAGCTCAGCAGCAAATGTAAGGCGAACTTTGCCAGCAAAGCTTTGAGCGGCAAACATTTTTGCGAGCTTTTCATTGAGCACGCACATTGGGGCAGGTAGCGTCATCTTGAGCTGCCTTGACTGTATGTGTGCGAGAGTGCGTGTGTGTGTGTGTATAAGCACAACATCGGCGTCGTTTTGGCTAGCGTATTTCCTTTCTATATACAAAGAGAGTGAGAGAGAGAGAGAGAGAGGGCTAAGCAAAACATTTGACCCTCTCTCCGAAGCTGTACATCTCATTCTCACTCTCACTCTCTTTGGGTGTTTCGCTCTTTCGCTGTTAATCTGCAAGCGGACGCCGCGGCGTCTGTTGGCTTCAGATTACTTGGGATTGGGATGCGATGTCAAGACCGTGGCATTGATAACAAATTTAACAGTAATCGTAGTTGGGTTCGGATCGGATATGGAATATTATTCATCTTCCTCTTGTTGTTGTGCATTAAAATATAGTTTAAAATTTTGATTGGATTCTGGAAATTCAATTCTATTATCAGCGATTTTTGTTAATCAGTTTAAAACTTTAAATCTAACAAAATATGATAATATTTTATATTATTTTATTGCACTTTTGATTATGTTTTAAGATTTATCAAAATTCAATAATTTATCAAATATCATGACATAATTTTTTGGCATTTAATCAAATTTGTAATACTTATCGAAAAACGAATTTATCAATCTATTGTTCATTGAGTGCCTTAGCAAAATGTCTGCCTATCCATTAAACCCTTTGTGTTTAACCCTTCGCCCCATATATATTATATGCTATATATCTATACTATACTATATAGCATGAAGACATCATCTGTCTATCCAGGCATCTATCATTTATAAGCCCACCTGCCTAAGGCGTCAATATTCCAGTCAGAGTGCGAGCGAGCCCTTCAGGAAACCAATACAAGCTAATACCTTTTCTTTTCTGCCTCAACTTTTATGCCAAGCTCCTTCGATTATCTCACGCTGCCTCACTCTCTTGCAAGCTCTCCCTCTCGTTCGTTCTCTCTGTCTCTCTCCCTCTCTCTCTTTCTCTGTCTTACACTGTGTAGCAAATTCAAACCGGCTTTTTGCAAAACAACAACAATAACAATGTACACAACAAATATAAGCGACGCCTAATACAAACTCAAACACATTTGCACACACACACACACACACGGACACGGCCACAGACACGCACACTCACACATATACACACTCACACAAGAACACATCAGGTGATGGTGAGTCACGCAGACAAACGCCGTTGCTAGGGCAAAGAGCGTAAGCAAAGCTTTGAGCGCGCTTTGCGCTCTTTTGCCGCTCTCTCACCTTCACTCTCTCTCTCATTCGTTGCAGCTCAGCTGTTGTGTAGTTGTTGTTATATTCATCGTTTGTTGTTCACGTGATTCGTGTTCGACTTCGTGTTCGTGTTCGACTTCGTATTCGTGTGTTCGTGTGTTCGTGTATGCCGCGGCCACTGCTTTTGGGACATGTGCAGTCCTAGCAGCATGCACACACACAAACACACACACACGCACATGCACACGTTCGTACGTGTGTATAGCGCAATATTCGAAAAGTATGAGAAAAAGAGAGAGAGAGAGAGAATGTGAGTGAAAGAGAGAGAGAGAGAGCACGGCCCTTTTGCAATTTAGGCTTTGTGCGGTTGAGAGCGCCAAACGATGGCTCAGTTGGGCGACAGACTCTGCAAGCGCTAGACGTGATACGGGCGATCAAACGCAGTGCATAATTGGAAATAATTGTAAACGCTGTAACTGTAAATTATTGCAAAGTATTTTGTGCAAATGAATCAAATGCAAAACGAAGAAGAAAAAAAAAGAAATCAAGAAAAGGATCTAAAGAAATTGTATAAAGAAAAGTAAAGAAACTTTATTTTACATTAAACTATGTGCAATTACAAAAACAACAACATCAACAACAACCACAACAACAACAATAGAAGCAGCAATAATAAATGCAGCGAAGAGTGTTTTTGTTTATGTTTCGTTTGAGTTGAGATAATTTGGCAAACTCACATACTCGCACAAATGTAGCAGCAGCAAAGGTAAGTGTTTTATCGAATACAAAAATCGAGTAGTATTCTTAATATATTTAAATATATATATTACAATAATAACAACAACAACAACAATTTCCCCTCTTCGCCTGGCAGCAGCCAATCAGCAAAGGCCTCTGCCGCAGCTATGACATTGGTGCGTGTTGCCAATTCCCCTTCTTCTTCTTGTTCTTCCTCTTCTTCTTCTTCCACTTCTTGTTGTTTTGGTTGTTGTTGTTGCTTGGATCGTTGTTGTATTGTCGTTAAATGTCAGGGGCATGTGCAACCAGACGGTTCAGCGTGTGCATTCCCTATATCATTTTAACTTTTTCGGCTTTTGATGCCTATTTTTATGGCCAAACTCTTGAATAAAGTCGCTACTTTTATTTTTATGTTCATTCTCAATCGTAACTTCCTTCACTTGGACCTTCCTGCATAGAGAGAAAGAGAAATTGCCACTAGAATTGATATATTTAAAATTTTTCAACTTAACTTGCATTCAATTTCCAAACATATTTTTAAATGGGGTGATTTTTCTTTGAATTCTATTTACTTTTAGATTTTTTTTTAGCAAATATCTATACATTTTCTATATTTTCTTTATGCAACGCAGTTTTCATATTTGTTTTTAAATTTGTATATTTTTTTCTATATTTTTGTTTATTTTTTAAAATTATTTCTTTTCAGCAAATTTTAGACTATGTGTTTATTTTTTGTATTTTTCTAAATTTTCTCTATATTGCACAATTACCATATTCTTCTATATTTTCTTTAAATTATCTTAAAATATTATCTTTATCTAAATTTTCTCTAGATTTTTTTCAAATTTCTCTATATTTCTTTATGTTTTTCTCTATTTTTCTATAAATATAAATATTTTAATACATTTCTCAATATATTGTATCAGATTTCTTTTATATTTCTTTCTTCTTCATATTTCACAATTTCTATTTTTTGTTCCTATATTTTTCTTAATTTTATTATTTTCGAAATTTTTATATTTATTTTTTTGTTGATGTTTTTCTACTCTATTCTGTTGTATATTTTATTAATTGCAATATTCCATTTTGCTGTCACTTCAAGCAATTAAAAAAATTACGTAGTAAATAATTTTTAAAGAGAAAAATCAAGTGATTTCAAGGAAATAAAGTTTCAAAAGCAAAGCTCAAATCAATTTGTTCAGGTCCGATTTTTATGGGGAAAAATCAGAAAAATTCCATTGAAACTAGCGTAGTTGAAATGAGTATGATTTTAAATATGTATGTTATATACAATATATATATATTTTTCCCCTTTTGGAGAGTTTACTAAAATTTTGGTAGCAGATGCTGTTTCTACAGAATTTGATAATTCGTATGAAAAGGATTTTTGAATGTTGGTTTTCAATAGCTTCACTTTTCGACCTGCGGAGCGTCAAACCACATTGCGTGTGGCACGAGATGCCAATGCCGGCTGTAGACTAACAAAAATTGTTAAGAAGGGTAACAAAAATAAGAATAAAAGGGAAGTAAGAGACAAAGAGAAAGGGAGAGAAACCAGGAACACATAAAAAGCAATTATAGGTAGTTAAAATTATTTCAGCTGTGCGAGCACGCATGGATAAGTAAGGCTTCAAAAACGAAAAAAAGGAGTCGGAGGAGCTAAAGGAGTTAAAGGAACAGGAGCTGGATATGCAGGGTGCCTGCATATCAGCAGACTGTGATGGTAATATGGAGTGATTTGAGTTGGGCCGTGAAGCTGATTATGTCTAATAATTGGGCCAAAATACAGCTACAAGTCGAGGCGGCAGAAAAACCAGAGAACTTTTAATGAGATTTCTCGTATGCTGTGGCATGGCAAAAGTTTCGCTTTTATTTCTCATTTTCATTTTCAGTTGTCGGTGTTTTCGTTTTCTTCTTTATTTTTTTGTTTTTATTTTCATGTTATGCGTTTTCCATTTTCCATTTTCTTTTGTCGGGTTTGGAACAATCGAACGGCATTTGCTTTTAAAACTCGCACAGCGCAAATTCTGGCAGATGGCGAAAACTGCGCGATTTGCATGCTAAATGAAATTAGTCTCATTGCTTAAAAGGGACCAAAGAGAGCAAAAGAAATGGAGAGACCGAGAGAGAAAGGGAGAGAACGAATGAGTAGAATGGGAAGTCGGTAATGGGGCAACAAAGATAAGCGCATAATTACCAAATGCGAGTTTTACGAGTTTCTCTGTCTGCTTTACTCTTGTTCTTCTCTGAGTTTTTTGGTTCCTTTGAGAATCTGCCGATTTTTTGTGCTTTCATTTTCATTTTTCATTTCATTTTCATTGAAACTTTTTGCATTTTTCCTGCAGGCAAGCACCTGACCAGCCGCCAGGAAATCGTTTCCCGTTTCCCCCTTTTTCTTTCTCTCTCGTTGCTTCTTTGCCTACTTTCTTCTGTCCTTTCTCCACGCTTTCGTATCCCATGCCATGCTTCAGCACGTCGCGTGCATAAAAATTAAAAATTAATGCCAACTATTAGAGAGTTCCGGCCATAAGCAAAGCAACAAGAGTCCAGAAAAGAGAGAGAACGAAAGAGAGAGGGACTGTAAGAGTGAAAGACTTTCGCAGCAGTTAAATGAAATTTGCACGTTTGCTTTGAGCTTAGTTACCGTCTGGGATTTTAGTTAGTCCAAGGGGAAAACTTTTGCCATTGCCATTGGCAATGAAATCTATTAAACGCAAAATGCTAATTTATAGCTCGATTCTAAGCATAACACTTATATTCGTGACGAGATTTCGCAAACAGCTAAGATTTTTTACAGACTGGTCATTTTAATTAAATCTATTTAGCTGCAGAGAATTTTAAGATTTGTTTTTGTTTTCGTATAGATAATTATGGTTTAGTAAGAAAAAAAGCATATGATTAGCTGAAACTGTTTTACTTTAAAGGGAGTTTAATTTTAAATTCGACTTAACAATATTCCTTAGTTAAAATCTGCTTAAGATTCATCTAAATATTAGATATATATTTTAGTTGAAATCTCATATTTTAGCAAAGTTTTAACCCTTTAGTAAATGAATTATATATTAAATATTTAAATATAATATTATATAGATAGATACAGCATATCTTGAAAAAAAAAATGCATATTAGTAGCCAATGTTGTAGTGTTTCAAAGTGAATTTAAATATAAATTCTATTAATCGATATTCTTTAATTAAAATCTGCTTAAATTAAATCTAAACATGTTCTAAATATTATTTTCAATCTCATATTTTAGCAAAGATTTTTACCTTTAATAAATGAATTATATATGTTTATATAATATTATATTATTATATATAATTTGGTATTATATAATAATTATTTTTATAATTATATTATGATATATTGTATTATTATTATATTATATTTATTGTTTACATATATGTTTCTTTTTACAAAAAAAATCATTTTTTAGTTTGTAAAAATAAATTTTTTTAAATTATGGAGAAATACTTTGTGTACTCTGTGAAACATCTGAAACAAAATAACATATAGAAATATATACTATATAGAACTATATACCATATATAGAGTCATATCTGTCTGTCTATCCAACTTGCCACAGCTGCTGCTGCTTTTGCTGCTGCTGCCTCTCATGCAACACTTGCCACGCCTAATGCATTTTAATGGCTTACGGATGACGACAGCCCAAAACAGAAATAACTATAGTGAGTCGAAAAATCTGAACACACACATTCATACTAAAAGAGAAAGAGAGAGAGAGAGAGGTGAGAGAGGGAGAACTAGAAGAAAACCAAAACAAAATTAGTGGAATGTGGAATTGCAGTGTAATGAAATTAAAATTGCATTTCATTTTGTTGAGCGTTGCCTGCCATCTCTGGGGCACTACCAGGGAGAGAGAAAGAGAGAGAGAGAGAGAGAGAGAGAGAGAGGTGCTGATGGGGGGCGTTGAAAGGATGGGCGCAAAAGTATTTTCTATTGCATACTTTAGTGCGTTTGGTGGCTGTCACTATTTTTGGACTACCTCTGCTGCTGCTGCTGTTGCTGCTGCTGCTGCTGCTGTTGCTGCTGCTGCTGTTGCTGCTGTTGTTACTGCTGTTGCTGTTGTTGCTGCTGCTGCTGCTGCTGCCTCAGGCTGAGTGTGTGCATCAGGCATGTCCATGTCCATGTCCTTGAATTGATGCACGCGCTCTGCGCTTGCGTTTATCCACATCCAGGGAATAACAGTGAACCGAAACAGAAGACTTTTCACATAGTTTTAAGTGAAATTAGAGTGGTCCAAACAAACTGATTGTATTTATAATATTTTAATAGATTTAAATGTATATATTTTACGAAGGAAAGAGTTTACATTTGTGTTAAAAAGAACTATGAATTGCATTTTATGTTTCATTTTAAGAATTTATTTTACATTTCGATTTATATCATTTATAGAAGTATTTTAAAAAAATTATTTAACCCATTAAAAAATAATATAGATCTCCCAATCAATGTATATATATAAAAATGTAAATATGAAATCGAATTTAGTACTATGTCAATTAGCCAACCCGGAACTAAACAACCTGACTAAAATCAATTTGATTCAAAGTGTTGCAGGTGGCACTAAATTTGCGGTCTCCCAAAATTGAAACAGATGGCAACACAATTGATACAATGCTGACCTTCACTCAGAGAGATAGATATAGATATACGAAGGGAGAGAGTAATGTGGAGAGGGCTAGAGATAGACTAGAAACATATCACACATGGAACACACGCATCAATTACGCGGCACTTTCTTTGAGAGAGGGAATGATAGAGAGAGAAAGAGCGGGTCGTTAGGCAGAGACATAGACATATAGATAGACATCGTCTGTGGTGTGGGCTCCCACGCCAAGTGTTACATCAATTGTACACCAGAGAGGGCGTAAGACAAACAGAGAAAGAGGAAGAGGGTGCCGGGTAGACGGTTAGGAGGGTGTTTGATCTATTATTTATACGTGTAGCACATCGAGAACGTGAGCCGCACGGTCAATTAAATTGATCTAGCGGCACCAGCGATTCCGTCGCATGGCAATAACTTTTTAAATATATATAGATATAAAGATATATATATTTGGCATATATATATATGGTAGTTTATAGTCATGCTACATAGAACTATATCGGGTGATCGATCAGCGCCTATTTGGGGTCAATTCACTGCACTTTCGTTGCTAACATTGGCTTTGGATCAATCATCTGTGGCCATTTCAACGTCACGACATCAATCTATCTTCTTTCTTTGCACTTCTCTCTCCGCATTTCCCCTTTCTCTTGTTAGACTTAGCATAAAGAAATAAATTTTCATTTTCCGCACTGCATAATTGGCCTGATTTGTAATTTATAACTGCACGATCACTTTGATTCAATTGATTTAATTGAATTGAACCTGTGCTCAAATTGAATTATGTTTTAATTGATATATTGCAAATAAAATTGCCATGGTATGATGGGAAAATTCCCCGATACTTCTTGGCATTGGCCTCTGTTTATACTCATAAAAACGTGCGTGAATTTATGCAATTGCAATTGACATCAATAAATAAACGTTTAATCTTAATTTATTCTCAATTTGTTTACAAGTAAATAGAATTAATTCACATGAAATCTGTAATATCAATAGTTTCGGATGTTATAGAAATTAAATTATAATTAATAAAAGATTTATAGCATCTATTAGTATAGTAAACTATTTAAGTTTTTGGACATCTTTAGAGGTTCAACTACTTTCAACCACTTTTAATGATAATAATAAATATACATATCATCTACATCAGCACCATTTTCGCTACTATCCATAACATCTAGTCAATCTATATCATCGATATCATCTATACTTTTTCTACTATCTATACCATCTATAGCATCTCTTCGCTCTATACCATCAACACTGTATCGATTATCTTAATGTCTAGCACCTATACAATCTATACAAAGTCTACCATGTTGAACATACACATTCTATAATTTATTTATGATATCTTTAGATAATATAATAATAAAACTGTATTATCAACCACATTTCGTTCAGACAATGATATAATATTGTATACATTTAAAGCCGTTTAGCTTTGAAAACTAATTATTCGGTTGAGTGCGTGGGCTAGTAGTCATAATAATATACCCTCCTCCCCTCCCAAAACCGATGCCCATGTTGACTCTATGTCAGAAGGCATTATGGTAACAAATGTGTTTTGGTATTGCTATTATTATTATTATTATTGTTTACGAGATATTTATTAATGAACTTGAAAATGTGTATCGATTCGACTGAAAAGACAGCGAGCCTCCATTCACCTGTAATGCCAGACGACCGACAACAACAAATTATAAACTGTTTACCACCTGAACTGAAATAATAGCAATAATTATGATATACATATATACTATATGTGCATCTCTCTCTCTCTCTCTTTTTATCTGTGTGTTTGTTACGCAAAATAATTATGATAAATATTAAAATATGCAATTTTTGCGTCAAGGCCTTGGGTCTGAGCTAATTAACATGAAAATTGCTCGACTGGGCCGTACTATATTAAAACGACATCAGCAAATGAGGCGTGGCCATATCGTATGGGTCAATGCATTTGCCGAAATGTTAACAAAATGTTGACTGAAACATAACGAAAAATTAAAAATAAGAAAAAAAAAATTCATTTTAAATACTTAAAGTTTAAGCTCTAGTTTGACAGTTTTGCACATCTGTCGCGGATGTTGTTGTATATGTGTGTGTGTGTGGCATGAATATTTCAATTAATGTACCTAAAAGCCGTCAGAATCCCGAGAACCCGAGCCTTGAGTACTGGGTAAGTCCTGGAACTTCAGGCAAATTGTTGTATTTATGTGCACTTATCCTTCAGGCGCAGAGTCCTTTCGTGCGCTCATTTGCTTTTCCGCTTTTAATGGCTGCCCCTTTTTTTTGTTCTCCTTATCGCTGTTGTTCCAATACCCATTACCTGGAATTATTTGTAGAGGATATAACCCATTCAATTCTTGGTATTCAAAGCTGAAAATTCTGTTAATTATATAAGGTTATTTCATTTATATATTTTTAAGTACAGATATACAAATGGAAGTTAAAAGTAATTTATTTAAACTGGAAAATCTTTTATTAATACAGGTTTATTTCATTTAAATTTTGTATATTTATTTACAACATTATGAACATGAAGTACAGCCAAAACAGACACTGGATAGTGACTGCATTAATATATAATTACAGGGTACAGTTCTTGGCATTTAAAGCTACAAATTCTTTCAATAATAATATTCGATTTTTTTAAACAAATTGAAATTCATTAAAATATTGTTAGAAAATCGATATATTTAAAGTGAAAGTTCTGGTAATTATATAGGTTTATTTTACGTAGATTTTCAACAAATTGTGTATATTTTTTGCGTAATGAAGACAATATCTATGTACAATATATGTAGACAGTGTACAGTTAAAAGTATTATTATAAAATTTAAAATTCAAAACTAAAAAATGAAGTTAATAATTATTACACTTTTTTAAAAATATATTTTAATCAATTGAAATGTTTTTAACATATTTGGATTCATTTCATTTAAATTTTAGATGTTGCAATTCAAGTTTAATGTATTTGTATGTATATAAAATTATAGGGTATATATTTAGTCATACAACTTAAGTTGCACTGTTGTTGCTATTGTTGTAATGCTTTGCACGGGTTTTATACAAAATAAATATTGCATCCTTTACGACACAGGCGACAGTAACAAAAGCAACAGTAACAAAAATTGCAACAACAACAGCAATAGCAACAACAGCAACAACAGCAACAACAGCAACAACATCCACAACAACAGCAACAACAATAACAATTACAACAAAGTTGACTTTTCGTCATAGTCCTTTGGTTTTTGTGTGCGCCTCAAGTATTTGCGCCTTTTTATGACCCAAAGGCAACAACAACATCCATAACAACAGCAACATCATCAACAACAACTACAGCAACAACATCAACAACATCCACAACATCCACAACATCCACAACAACAGCAACATCTACAACAATGTTCATTATGTGCAGCATCGCGTGGTCCAAATTTGTCAGCCTCTTGCCACATACACATGTGTGTGTATGTTTATATGTGCATGTGTATATGTATATGTGAACATGTGTATGTGCGTATGTGTGTATGTCTCATAGTTGCTCGTTTATTTGTATATTTGCCCACGATATTTAACGTGTGGCATTGATTTTACGGCCTGTCGTTGGTTCTTGCCACTTGCCCATTTTGGCCATATGGCAGCTCAAGTGTTGGCAATCTCCTCTTCTACCCCTGCTTTCCCACGCAGCAATTAATTGCCGAATAGGTGTGAAAAAGGCTGCATGAATGCCACATAATGGCAGAAAGGCAACATGGCCCAAAGCAAATTAGGTTAACGGGTTTAGCTGATTATCAACTTATACAAATTTTATGAGATGCGTGTGAAATTTTGTAGGTCTCACGACTTGCACCGCTTTGTGTTGAATGCCAAATCAATGGTATAATTTATAAATTCATAATTCGTTGATGAATATTTAATATGGGCTTATAAAGTGTAGCAATTATTTGACAGGTGTCAAACAAAGTAAACATTAAATAACAAAATATAAATAAACCAAAAAATATTTCTACTCCATTTGAACCATTTAATTATTCTTTTAAGAGGTAAGCACTTAAAATATTATATTCCCTCTCTCTCTACACACTCCCCAAAACTTCTCTGGAAACGCTTTGAGCCATAATAATACTCAAAGTCAGTCGGGAAAGCGGAAAAGTTTTTCAGAAAAACAAAAGCAATGACCTCTCAAACTCTCACCTGCCTAAACATTACCAAATTAGCATAACAATTGGGGGAAAAATATCAACAAAAAATTATATAATTTAAAAGGTAATTTAAATAATTCTAATGTTATCAATGGAAATGCGCATTAGAGAGAAAGTTTGTGTGTGAGCGAAAGAGAGAGTGACTAGAGAACTGTTTAAAGTTTAAGCCAAATCTGGCATTATATAATTGTTTATAGTTTTAGGATCTGCTATTGTTGCGGTCGTTAGTCATCAATCATGTGGTCGAATTTAATTTTATTCCCAAAAATTAAAGTAATTAAAAAAGCCACAGGGTGATGGTAGCAAGTGGGGCGTGTAGGCAATTTGTTGGCTTCAAGTTTGCTATAGGTCGAAATTTCAAGCTCAAATTGGAAAGAAAAAACTTGAGAAGCAGCAGTGGCAACCATGAAAAGCTATTAGGTTAAATGGGCAGCAAGAAGCCGTTGAAGATAGAGCCGCAATTTGTATGAAAAAGGAAACGTTCAGATGTTTCAGCATCCCTCTCGTCTCTCATCTTTGGCTCCTAGGGGGGGTTTTTTTTTTGGTTAGTCGTTTTTCCTGGTGAGGGCCAAGCAAATGACTGCCAATAATTTTGTTGGCAAGCTATCTATATGAGCAAATTGTGACAAAGAGCCGGGGCACTTAAGTGCGAAGGTAAAGCAAAAGAAAATGAATATTTGCATACATTCTCGTAGGACAAAGAACAAAAGGGGATGCAGAAGACAAATGACCAAATGAATACATGCCAGCATAAAAATACCAAGTACACAAGTTACGTGTAGCAACGTTTGTTGGGCTTTTGGATTTTTATTTTGAATTAAATTAAATTTAGTAGACGACATTTGAATGTAGACCTAAATGTTTTATAGTAGATCAAGTATTAAAGTTACCATTTAAAGCTGTGCAATTTTATTCGATTACTTGCATCTCAGTCGTTCAACAAAAAAGATATTATGTAACATTAACAGTCAATTAACAGTGGTATAACATTGTCAGTTGTTTAACAGTGATTAAACATAACAATCCCATAACATAAGAGTCTGTTAACATATCAGGCGTGCTACATTAACAGTCGTTTAAAATAAAAAGTTATTTAAAATTAAGAGTAATTTAATATAGCAGTCATTAAAGCTAACAGTTCTTTAACATTAACAGACATTAAACTTAACATAACAGTTTTTTAGCATTAATTGTCACTTAACATTACCATTATAGTCGCGCTTATCCTTCTTTATTTGAATGACATTTCTCTGTTAACAATTTTCCATTCTATTTTATTGTGCAAGAATAACATATGTGACTAATGTTGTTAAGTGTACAAATGTGTAGGCAAAGTGCTTGCCAAATGTATGTTATAGGCATTATGTTAAATCTATGTAATTAAATGAAAAGCCATTAAAATATGATTTTAATTTATGAATACGTTGAATGTTCCTTGGAAACATGTTATGCCTATTAAAATGCTCGAAGAGTGCTTCTATGCCAACCTTTGTAATGAAACTTTGTTCACAGTTGGAACATGGAACGTAGTAGATACACTTACACACACCTCTACACTCATACTAACACTCACACACACACACACACACACATATGGTGAGTGCACACAGAGTGCTTATAATTGCTATTTACAAATTTATCGCATGATTTGTCAATTTTAATGAGCGTTACTTTCGGTCTTTTTCTGCTTTTTTTTCTGTTCTGATGTTCGACGCAGCAGATGCCTATAGACTAGAGATTGAGGGTTGGGCAAAAGCCTGGCAAAATGTCAGGCTAACCAAAGCAGATGGGCCAAAGGCGAAGGACAAACTACGCAATAGCCATGCGTTGAGGAAGTCCTTGCTACACTCACACACGCACATGGATAGATACATGGATAGACACATACACTCATGTGTGTGTATGTGTGTATACACTGTGACTTAACTATGAAGGCAGCCTTTGCGTTTTGTCGAAATTGAATTCGTTCATGATTGATTGCGCATACGCCATGTCTGTCGCTTCAGTCAGTGCCATGCCACTGTTTGCTCAAGCGCCGCAATGTAGGCAACACTTTCTTTCGCATAGCTTCTTAGTCACCCACATGTACACACACACATACACACACATACAAGCATACACACTGAATTCGTTTACATTCTGTTTCAATTTGAAATTTATCTGCGTTTTCTCACCACACAAAAATGTGTACACAAAACATATTCATTGAGGGTGGCACAAGAAAAGGTATCTACAGCTGCCTGGGGTATTAGAGGGTATCTGTAGGTGTATTGAACTTTCATTGAATTATGTTTCTCTGCCAAAAAGTTGCGGCTCACAATATGTGTGAGTGTAAGTGTGTGTGTGTGTGCGTGTGTGTCTGACTTAATTCTGTTTGCATTGTGTGCGTGTTGAAGCGCAGGCTCTGATATCCAAAAAAAATAATAATAATGCCTCTGACTAACTGATACAATGCCTGACAGTATTGAATTTTTGATGAGTTTTTTTTTTGAATAAGTTGTTTACATTTTGAGTTTGCCATTTACCGGTTATACTCATTTCATTTCCTCTTATTCATTTAATTAATTCTCTATGTGACGAACAACGTTTCGAATCTTTCTGTCTTTTTTTCTCTTGAATGAATGAATTTCTCTTGAAATGAAATGTTGTGTTGGTATTTCTTAAAGTTTGGCTGGGTGTTTGAAACTCGTAGCACACAAAATATATATTAAAGAATTTACAAGAAATTTTGTATCAAGCTACCGAGAAATCGAAATATTAGAAATTCCTACAAATCATTTTAGCTTCAGGGCTACAAAACAGCATAAAAAGTTTTATTGTATCTTTTAAGCATTTCCTTTGGGTTGTTGTTACACATTCGTGAAATGTGAGTGTATGAGTGAGTGTTTATTGTGCGTTTCCTAGTAACGCTGTTCACATGTGTAATTCATGTTGAAGCCATTCTGAATGAACAACTTGCTACTTACATGGAATTTTGTACTTTAACATTGCTTTAGGATTAACATTGTTTACATGCAATTTCCTAATCGATTCTGTGTAAATTCATCTCTTTGTACTTCAAGTTTCTTCTACATTAACTAAATTTAAAGCTATCTTTGGTATATATTTGAAAAAGCTCTTAGGGTCTTCTTTATATAAAGGAGAATACAATTTTAAGCCAAAACATGGTTTAACATTTGTGTTAACATTTGTAAAAGAATTTGAATATCTAAATATTTTATAGGTTCTACACTTCTTTTTCATTGTAACATCAATGTTAAGCCTTAATATATTGATTTAACATTTGTGCTAACATTTTCAATGTAGTTTAATGTGCTTAACTAAATATGTTGTAGGTCATACCCTTTTTGTCAAATGTTTCTTTTGGCTTAACACATCTTTTAACATTTTTGTTTTTGGTAGAATTTGTTTATCATGTCTATAATCAAAATTTGTTATATATTTTATGAACATTCCCACAAATGTTTCAATTTACATCGTATGTTAACAGATAACATTTGCTTTTACATCAGTAGCCTAGCTTTATTTCCATTTTACTACTATTACAAAATGTTCTATATATTCCAAATGGAACACATTTTTGTTGCCTTTGTTATGACGCTGAATTCTCATATTTTTTACAATTTTTTATGTGCAATTTTTTTTTGTTACTGTTTACATTTGAAACGATTTTCTGGTATGTGCCATAAAAATTTACATTTTTTTCTCAACGCACATACAGACAATTTTTTGCAGTCACTTTGAATATAAATTGTCACGCACAATTGTTTTTAAGCATTTAATTTAATAGTTTGTGTTTGTGCTGCCGATTTTCAACATTCATTCATTCATTCTTTTTTTTTGCGGCCCGACTACAAATCTTTTTAAGTGGACAAATTTTAGTTTGGAAATTTTGTTTTGTTTTGTGTTACTTGTATATCCGACAAGCTTGTAGAACAATTTTGCCAGCAAATGCAATTTGCCACAGCCTGGGCGTGTGACTGAGTTATGTGGGTGTGGCCAACCCCCTCCTTGCCCCGTGGGAGAAGTCAAAACTGTTGGCTAACAAAACATTGTGTCAGTCAGTCAAGTTGTGTCAATTTCTGTTAAATTGTTTGGCCAACGAACGAAGACGAACGAGCGAACATCCAGTTCATTCTGTCAAAGAGGATGTGGTTCTTGAGATACTATATAATAGACTCGGTTGAAGAATATTAGAATTTAAACGAGTTCAATTTAAAAGATATTTCGATATATTTATTAAGTCTATTTCTAATCTAATAAAATTAAATTTTATCATAGATCATAGCTCTTTAATTACTAAGTTCTACCAAAATATTTATTTTGACGTTCAATTAAAAATATTTAAAAATACATTTATATGTCCATAGGCATTTTTGTCAGTGTAAACTTCGAAAAAAGAATGTTTGTGTATGTCTGTCAGCTTTTCTGTCAGTTGCAATTTAAATTGCATTTGAAATGGACGTAAAAAAGGGCGTCCAAGAGCCCTCAAAATCTTCTGTCTGCCCGAGTTGAAATCTGTGTATATATACTATATGTATATAAATGTAAAAATATGTATTTGTATTTGAGTGTGTGTGTGTGTGAGTGTACGTTTCTCTCAGTGCATGTAGTTGTACCCAACGGTATGGCATGTCTGCCAAAAATAGCCTGGAAAATCCATTTGCGTAAATTTGCTGCCAAACATTTTCCCAAAGGACAAACACTAAATGCAGCACTTTGTGCTTCTTGTATAAGTTATGTGTTAGTCGCAAGGACTAAACCTGAAAATGAGTCAGATATACTATAATTACACACATTATCTAACTGATACTTAAAGTTATATAAGATTAAATCTGATTGATATTGTGTAACCAACAAATTAAATGTAACGCGAAATTGGCATAGCTGAAAAACAAAAAAAATTTGCAATGAGTTTTCCCCAGTTTAACATTCGTACACACATATACATATTTTTATATATAAATATATATACATAATCATGTATAATCACTTACCATTGTTGTTGTTGAGGTTTTTGGAGCTTCTGTTTTTGGCACTGCAAATAATTGCCCTGAAATATAAAAAAAGGAAATAAACAAAAAAGAGAGAAGGAAATATAATCAATTGTCGGCTTATAAATATGAAATGAGCTGCAAGATGAGCAGTGATGGAGGGGGCAGATCAGGGGAGCGCAGTGGGCGGTAAAGTGGGTGGCCTGGGGGCTTTTGGAGAGGATATAAAGTGTATTATATTGTTGCTTTTTTTTTTTATTTATGTTGAATGTTGAGCTTTGCTTTGGCAGTAAAATGTTTACATTTAAATTTTTTTTATTTTTGGGTCAGGTAAATATAAGTAATTATATTTAAGTATATACCCTGTAAACCGAATAACTGCTTATCAAATATTATACTATTTAAGCACTTTTTGAAGTGAAATTAAAAAAAAATTTGCTTGAATTTTAGTTTAATATTATAAGTGACTATTCTGCATAGTTAAATATTTAATAAACATTTCCCTATAAGTAAATTATATGAATTTATGTTAGACATATATTTTATTATAGTAAATTGTAATAGTTTTTTATATAAATATATTTATTATTCAGTTATAGAGAAAATTCTTCATAAGAATATATTTATTAAACATTTTTTCCATATGTAAATCATTTGAATTTATGTTATATATATGATATATATTGCGGTATATTATAATGGTTTTTATATAAATTATTCAGTATTTATAGGGTATTTAAGTGGCTATAAAAGTTGTACAGATTTGTGCCTCAATTTAAAAGTTCGCCCTCAATGTGGTTGCTGTGGTTGCAATGCGTCAGAGCTGCATGTATTGACACGGGTGGGCGAGATAGGCCTGGCGGCATCGACAGAGAGAAACATAGAGATTGAGAGTGAGAGAGAAATGGGAGCAAAGAGAGCAAGATACACAATGGAAGAGGCTGAGTCTGAGGCTAAAGCTGTGGCGATGCTTTGCAGTTGCCTGTTTATCATAAGTACTCTTCAGAATGCTTTTGGGGTCTGAGAGTGTGGCCACTTGAGTAGTCGGACTAGAATCTGAGCCTGAGACTGAGCCGCTCTTCAGAGATGCCGCCAAGTGGGCAAAGATAAAGAAGGGCATACAGAGAGAAGAGGGAGAGACAGAGTGACAGAGAGAGAGAGAGAGGACGAGAGGTAGAGAGAGAGATGTAGAGAAGAGGCTAAGGTGTAGGCTCCTGGTATTTGGTTTTTGCCCTTCGTCTTTGACGTGAGCTGCCTTGTTTTGAATTTAATTTATTGTTTTGCCCCCAACCAACAACTGTTTGTACACAATCTCCCTCTACCTTTTTTTCTATCTTGCGCTCTCCCTCCCTCTCTCTATCTCTCTCTCTCCCACTCTCTCTATCTTCTGCTGTCCTTGTAGCTGTCTCTGTCTATTATTTTTTTTGGCATCGCGTCTGCTTGGTGTGTTAAAGTGTCACAACAATGTCGCCGTCTCAGGTTTTTATTGCCAAATATTTTTTTGCACTTATTTTTGCGCTAATTTAATTTCTTGTGTAATTTCATTTTTATTTTTATTTTTATTTTAATTTTTTTTTTGTTTGTATGTTGTCAACTTGTGCCGCGACGCCATTGCCTTGAAACTGAGCTCTGTTAGCTGCACACTCTGCATGCCACACCCCCTCTCGCTCACAGCCTCTGGCCCCTCTCTATCCTCTTTCCCCTCTATCCTCTCTTCCCCCTCTGTCACTCAGTTTCAGTTCCAGTCGCTGTTTGCCTTGAGGCGAACTTTGTCAACAATTCCGCGCACAACATTGAGAATTTTTGCTGCTGTTGCGAAAAACGGACACAGTAGCTGTTCGTTTGCTGGCAGAGGCGTGGCATAGAGGATGACAAAGGGGGTTACGCTGGCACAAACAGCGCATCATTATGGGCACAGGCACAGGCACAGGCACAGGCGTGGGCAGGGGGCGTGTCGGCATTTCAGTGTGTCACTTAAACGAAATTTTTTCTAGCAGTCTCTACTTGCCTTCTCCCTTGGCTCAAAGTGTCTCGAGGCGCGCACTCTATGCCACCTCTCTCTCTAACTATCTCTGTCTCTTTCTCTGTATCTCTATCTTTCTCTCTCTCTCACTCTCTCTGTCTCACACTCTCTCATCTCTCTCTTGATGGTGCCTAAGGTCAAGCGTCTTTGTCATCTGCCATTGCCTACTTTCAGCAAATAAATAAATTTCTCACAGCTCTAGAAGCGCTAAGGTAGACACAGAGAGAGAAAGAGAGAGGGAAATAGAAAGAGATAGATAGAGAATTTTAGTGGCGCCTGCAGGCGTCGGCCCAGCCACTTAACATAATTCAAATGGCTGTCTTTAGGTGGCGCCAGAGCAAAACCATCCAAATGCAGCAATGGAAAGCCAAGCTACAAAACTATTAAAGTATCTACAGCATCAGCTGTATCCTGTGGTACCATCCCACCCCTCTCGCCCTCTCTCTCTCTCTCTCACTCTCTTTCTCTCTGTCTCACCTCTTGGAGCGGAAAGTGTGGCAAGTTTGGGCGTGGGCTTACTATAATGGTTATGGTTATGCCATTTGCATTGCCTGGCTGGAAAAAAAAAGCGTTCAGCATTTTGACCAATTCGCAATTGGTAATGGCTACTGATGCTGATGTTGGTTTTCAGAGCAATTGTTGAATTTTATGAATTTTATGGCTTGCACTTTGCAGAAAATCAGCTTAAAACTTTTTTAACGGCATGCAATTTCTATGGTTTTTATTTTATTTCAATTCCATTTCAATTTCAATAAATGTATTTAGGCCATAGTAATAATAATAATTATAATAGTAGAGTAGGATAACAATAAAACTATATATATAGTACAATTTTCTATGTATTTAATACCAATTAAAAATAATAAATTTAAATTATTTTATTTAATACAAATCAAAAGAGGAAGATTGCATTGAAATTATATATAGAAAAATGTTCAATGCTAATTGACTTGCATAATTTAAATTGAAATAAATATCTTATATTTTAATTTACACAAATAATAAAGGAATATAACAAAAAATTTATAAAATACAACAAATTTTTAAAAATGCAAAAAAAAAACTTAAAATAAATAAAAATACTTAAAATAAAATAAATTTTTTATTTTAATAAATTTATAAAAAATAATAATAATATATAATATATACAAATATAAAAAAAATCTATAAATTAAAAAATAAATAACTACAAAATAAAATTAAATTTAAAAAAATAAATAAAATAAATAAATACAAAAAATTAAACTTAAATTAAGTTATACATAAAAAATAATAGGGAAATAGGGCAATAACAATGTAACATATTTTCCATGCATTCAAATACTTTCAATGCCAATTTTCCCTAATGAAAAGTGGCTTTTTTTCATACAGTTTGCATTAGTTAGGTTGTAAAGCATATATTATGTAATTTATAATATATATATACATGTTTTTATGCATATTTATGCTAAGCTATTCGTAAATTAGCACAAAATATAAAACATGTAAAAAATGTTTGTGGTATGCGCTCATGAGGCAAAAGTTGAGCACAGTTCAAATGATTGCAGCCTCACACAGGGCGCGGCTGGGGCCAAACATGAAAGGAAAATTTGCACGAGAGAGAGAGATAGAGAGAGAGAGAGAGTGAGTGAGACAGGGAAAGTGAGATTGTGAGAGAGAGCGAGATTAAGTGAGCGCATATAAAATGAATAAACCCATAGATAGCAACACCTACACACGTTGCGCATTGTGCAATGTTTACTTTTACAAAAAATGTGGGAAAATTGCAGCACAGCCCGCACACACACACACACACACACACACATACAAAATACATAAAGACAACACCCACACAATTACACACACAAACACACATATACACATATATAGCCATACATTTGCCCTGCGTTAAAACTTTCTCTTGGTGCATATAATTTTTGCATGCGAATGGACCGCATGGCTAACACAAACACACATACACAAACACACATACATATATTTCTATCTTACTCTTCTACTTTCTCTCTTTCTGCTTGTAAGTGTGTGTGTTTTTCCAGAGATTTTTGGCTATGGCGCGTTTCCTATTTAGCCAAGTTGCAACTTTATTTTGGCTGGCGCCAAGATTGTTGGCCAAGCCAAAAAAGGCCGCATTGCAGCAACTTAATTAAAAACGTGGCACGTTGACACTTACGCACACAATGACAAATAGACAAACATACAAACTAAAACACACACACACACACACACACTTACATTAGTTCGTTAGGTGTGTCAAAAGTGAGCGCAAAGTCAACACGCATAAAAATTGCGAGAGAGAAGCGACAGAAGCTGAAGCATTTAATTCAGAAGGCGGCAGCACACACTAATGGGCGTGGCCATGTATAAATTGTCATGACTCCAAGACGCACTGACACAAACAGACAGGCAACATACACACAAACATACAAGCACACACAAACATTCGCAAACAAAAGTGTGTGCTCCCAAAAAACGGAAATGCCTCAACGCAAAAAAACATGGTGGCAACTAACAACATGGAGAACGACAGATGACAACAACGACAACAACAACAACAACAAAAACAACAACAATCTTACACACTACACACTTCAACTCTCTTCTTATGTGTGTGTGTGTGTGTGTCAAGCGTTGAGTTGATTTTTGCTACAGTTTGCTTTATTTGATACCCTCTGTACCGTGGGCATTACATAATCTTTGACTTTGTGTGTGTGTGTGCCACACGCATTTTGGCATGCTTCTTGGTTTCTGCTTCTTCTTGTTCTTCTTCTTCTTTGGCAGGAAGTGCCACAATTGTACACTAAATCATTCAGTTCTAACAGCTTACACACGCGGCTCGTGTTACAAATTTTCCATGAATTTCTTATGAAGCATATAAAAAAATAAAAAAAAAACTCGTATTAAATTAAATTGCATTTGATATGGCATTAAATTTGTAATATTTGTGAGTTTGTAATTTTACCAAATTAAATATGCCAGCCAATAAATTAATAAGTTCAAAGAAAGCAATCAATTAACAATTAATGCTAATATTTTAATTCTAATGAAATTACTGCAATTCTTTTAACTGAAAAGAAAAACAATATTAATTTAAATAAATGTTTGAAAAACTAATTCAAATATAAAATGTTTTAAAGAAGTTAGAAATTTGGGGAATAAAAGTTAAATATATATAAAAATACAAATAAAAATAAAATATAAGTAGTAGTAGTTTTCTGTAGACCAAAAATTAATGTATTTATGAACAAAATTAAACCTTTAAAATTAATAAAAAAAAAATCTATATTAAATTTTTGGTTCTATGTACTTAATTTCGATTAAAAACTTTGCAATTTCACTTTAAAAATTTATAGTGCTCCTAATTTAATTTATGACTTAATCTCAAACAATAAATTTGTATAAATTGATTGTACGGAATCTAGATTAAATTTTTTTTCTTTGCATTCAGTTAATTCTTGATGAAATTTATAGTGTGTAAACCTTTTGCCCAAAAACTAGAACTCAACTAGGTTTTTTAAGCAATGTCTAACGGGGTTTTCCATGTCTAGAAATTGTTTGTTTTTTCGGTCATAAATTTCCTTTGAAAATGCTGAAAAGAGTATTTCATTTTCGTTGCAATGCAAAGGAAAGCTCGAATTTTTTTATGCTTGAGTTTTTTATTTGAGATTTCTTTGTTTTTTTTTTTTTGTTGCCTTTGCCTTTTTTCTTCACAATTTGGTTTTTTATGGCCATGTTTCTTCTTTTCCTTTTTCCTTCTTCCTTTTTTTTGGGTATTTGTTGTGTATGCGTTTGCGGCTTTGGTGCAAATATTTCTTTTATTTTGCAAATTATGGCCAAGACGCAACAACAACACTAACAACAATGGGAGCAACTAGCGTAAGGGCAATGATGTTTATGGCCCGCCATTTTGGCCACTAGCCGCCATTTTATGCAATTTCTTTTGTGCCGCCATAGCAGTCATTGTCTCTCCTTCTTCCTCTTCCTCAATGCTCACACTTGGAGCACAGCTGAGCCTGAGTGCTGCTGTCTTGCAAGTAGCCGCAGTGATTTAGTGCTTATGGCAAGTTTATAAATTAAATTTAATGAAGCAGCAAGTCAAACTATTACCGACTGCCGACGCCGTCTAAATTCTACGTCTCGCCTTCTCCTTCTCTACTGATTCTCTGTTCCCTTTTTTTCTTGCCATTGTCCTTTTGCCTGTGCATTGATTATGCGCCAGGCGTTTCCGTTTTACTTGCCCACACATGTCCTTACTTACAATGTATGTATGTGTGTGTGTGTGTCTATAATAGAATTTTGATTTAGTAGCTTAAGTTTCAAACTTTTCATGCTGCTTTAAACTTAGAACATACTAAACTGAAAGTTGAGCCGAAAATTCTGTGCTCTATGGTATATCTATGCATAAAGGTAATCTCTATTTTTTAGAGATTTATGAAAACTTTTAACATATAATATATAATATATAAACATAATTTATGACTTATTTCAAGAAATTATATAAAAATTGTATTATTTGTTTAAGAAATATATATATCCTAAAAAAAACGATATGTTTTTATTTTTGTTTTATATTTTTCTATGAAAACTTATCTATTTAAGTTTCATTTCATTTTTTATTGAAGCTTTGATTCATTTAGTATTATTACTAAAATATAAATTAAATCGTTTCTTTTTAATTTCTTCAAATATTTATATTTTTTTAAACAAATATAAAAACTTGAATGCTTATAAAGAAAACCTATTATGACTTATTGTAGAAAGAAATTCTGAAAAATAATATCTAAACATTATTATTGTAAATATTATTCTCAATTCTATATAAACATATTTTTATCTACATATATTGTAAAGATATAATAGCTACTCTATTTAAATGTCGGTTTTTCAAGTCATCTAAACTTAATTTAGTATTGTTATCAAATTGTAAATTAAGTCATTTCTATTTAAATTTCTTGAAATCTTTATGCTTCACTGAATGCGAATTCGAATGGCAATGCCAAGGCGAATGTGAGTTTCCATTTCATTGCAGATGGTATTCACCTATATTCTCCGAGATAAGATCTCGAACAATATGTTATGCCATGAATCCGACTTCGACTTCTGGGTTTGGTTCTTGTTTTGGGGGGCGGACCATAACAATGCCCCGGATATCTACATTAGCAACGCAACAAAACTCAATTTCTTTGCCTTTAACAAATGTCGCACACGCATCAATTACGAGTGTGGCATGGCAAGGCGAGGGGAGGGGGTGGGAGGGTAACGTGGGGGTAGGTGAGTGTGGCACAGCCACAAAGGCCAAACGAAAAAGTAATTATCGACATACTGTACCGTAGGCATAGGGCGCACTCTTTTCAAAAATGCCCAAACATAAGAAAATGTTTTAAAATTCAATAGGCATACGCACATACACAAACACACACACACAAACACACACATACATACATATACAGACCTATACAACAGTAGCAACAACAATAGAAGACGCCTGAGCTTATGCAACATAATCCTAGTTTATGACAGTTGGGGGTCTCTCTTTGTACTTACGGCTGCCTTTCTCTTTATGAGAGTGTGTATATGGTGTGTGTGTGTGTGTGTATCTGTGTGAGTGAATATCTTATGCCCTTTTGAAACCAGCAGCTGCTCAACCAACTGTACGAAAACACCAAAATACACCCACACTCACACACAGTGGCACCTAGGCTAGGCTTACAGTGGAACAAATTTGTTTCTGCCTGGAAATCTAATGAGTATTTCGCATAATTTGCCTTTGGTTACGCCTAGCTAAGCTATTAATCTTTTAAATGGTACTTGGGGGCTTCAACAACAATTTGTCTATTATTTAACATTATTGGGGGCTGCGTCAGACATTGTTATTGTATTATTATTATGCCTTTTAAATGTTGGCAATAAGGGGATTTATTTAAATGTTTAAGCCCAGAAATTGTACTTCAAAATAAGAAAATTTTGTGATTATTTATTTATTTATTTTTCGTTCATTGATTTATTTATTTATATTTATATTTATATATTGTATATTATTTATTTATTAATTAATTAATAATTTTTAATTATTTATCTATTTATTTATTTATTTATTTATTTATTGTATTTCTTTATTTCTTTCATTATATATTTATTTATTTATTTATTTATTTGTTTTTTTTATTTATTTACTAATTTATTTATTTATTTGTTTATTTGTTTATTTATTTATTTATTTATTTATTTGTTTGTTTATTTATTTATTTAATTATTTATTTATTTATTTATTTTGTTTGTTTATTTATTTATTTAAAATTTTTCACTTCAAGTACAGCTTTTGCTCCACTGTGCACACACACACACACATGGTGTATACGTATTCTGCACCTAGTTTATTTGAAAATTACGATAGGTTTGACAAGTGTCAGGAGCACAAAAGACACGCTCTGATATGGCATTGTTATACATGATCCCATGATTCGTACAACACTTGTATATACTATATATAAAGGGAGAGAGAGAGAGAGAGAGAGACTCTAGAATTACAGCCCCTTTTCAGACAGGGCCCCATTGTAAGTGGCATAATTGAAGGTTGCCTTTGCAATGCCTTTGATGCGATCTAAAAACGCAAGCAACAATTAGAGTATAAATATTTGCCAATTGCTTTTTTCCCAAAGCATTTTTTACACACACCCCAAAACTTGTATGCTCAAGGTCGTCTAGAGAGAAAAGAGAGAGAGGGAGAGAGACAGAGAGAGAGGGAGAGAAAGAAAGGGATAGAGAGAAAGAAAGTGAGTGGGGGTAGCTTAAATTTACGGGGCCCATCATGCAAATATGCGGGCTCAAGCATTGCATACATTTGTAGAGTCTCACCAAGTCGTGGGCGGGGGTGACAAGCCCGTTGACAGTTGTCATTGGACTCTGCAATGCGACATACATACGTACATATAGTATATATATATACATATATGCTGTCTAGTATTATTTCTAGGCTTTCCGCTATTGTCCCTGGCATTTGAGTTGGCCAAAAGTAGAATGAATTCTTAGCCTGTTAGCTTGGTTATGGCTTGGGTGCTCCGGTGCTTCGGTTGGTTGGGTGCTTGGACTTTGGGCTCATTTGAATGCTTTTAGGCGCCTCTTCAATTTCACAAAAATGCATAAAACTCAAAGTGCGACATATGTTTCCCCTTTTCGAGCGACGCCCAAGGCAGTCAGACAAACAGGACAGACGCGACAGGACATTACAGGACAAGTCAAACCAGAAGAGGCCAGGCAGACTCTTCTCCATACGCTGTAAATGTTGAGAAGAAAGGGGCATATCGATTGCATCAAATTCTTTATATTCAAAGAAGAATAGTGAAGATGAGTGGAAAAATATATACTAAATATATTATAATAATATATAGTATAATATAATAAAGTTATTTATGATGTAATACAATATAATATAAATATTTAATTAACTATAAAGAGCAAATTTAAATATTATAATATGAATTCTTTTTTAGTGTATTTAATTGTTATCTAAAACATTTATTTTATAATATCTATTTTATAGATTATTATAATACTATTATTATTATATTATACCTAAACAGTTGATTTATATGCCCTCTCTAAATTCTCCAGAAATAGTTAGAATATTTCAATAAAATTTTTATGACAATATTTTTTTGATTATAGCACTTCACTTTTCAGCATATTTCGTACAGGATATGCTGAAGCTGAAACTATAAAAAAATTATATGTGTCTTGTAGCTGTCAGCATATATATGTGTATGTGTTTATGTATGTTGGCATTGTAGTAGTAGTAGTTGTTGTTGTTGATGTTGTTGTTCTGCTGCAGTTTTACAACAATTTCCCAATGCCTGAAAACTTAAATTGACACAGCGACAAGGACAGACAGGCATCAAGAGAGAGAAAGAGAGAGAGAGAGAGAGAGAGAGAAAGAGAGACAGAAAGAGATAGATAGAGAGAGAGAGAGAGACAAAGTGAGTGAGTGAAAGAAGGGGGGGAGGTCACTTGAAACGTCGTTCAGCGATTCTTTTTGAACTCTAGAGCGTCTGCTGCCTGTCAGCTATTTCTTTAGCTCCTATACTTCCCTATTTCCCCGCTCCACATGCTCTATACATATATATATACAAGATGTATGTATGTATTACACTATACTGTCCCTGGTTTGTGTGTTTGTTTTTTTATTTGTGCAACTATCCATCCATGATTTTCATTCAAGCATGATTTCCAGCTTCCGCTCATTGAGCAAGAACGAGGCTATCATCTGTCTGGCTGACCCCTGACCATTTTGCTCTCTGATAGGGATAGGGATGGGGATAGGGATGTGGATGTGGATATAGTGTGTGTGCCGAAAGTAAAGCTTTAATGGCCAACACCAAAAATTGATGTTGGCCATTAAATGCAGCCCTGGCACTTGACTACAGCTGAGCGCTGCTTAGCTGAGCTCAACTAACCCCAAAAACGTAGCTAAAACTCAGCCAAAACTGACCAAAACGGAACAGAAGAGAACACAGAGAAGGATAGAAGAAAACAGTGGGAATAGTTAAGCCCTAAAGGACAGATGATTTAAGCGCTTAAATCGCATAGACATCAAAGCATCAAAGCATCAACAGTTATCAGTTAGTAGAGCATACCACCAAATACTAACACTAGTGCCACCTACTATGCTGTTCATGTCAATAACCTCACTTGCTTTAGCCCTATTTTTCTCCAGTTCGTTCGTAAATTATTAATGGCCAACTTTAGGCAGAGTCTTGCGATTTTCCAGCACAGTTGGCAATTTTAATTGCACCTTGATTATAATTCACAAGAATATGCTAAAATACGGGCCAGCAACAGCTGCCACAGCTCATACAGAGTGTCTGAACTTTAAGCCTCTCAAATTAGATATAGAAAGGTCTTAGGCCCAGAATGAGTGAGTCAAAATGAAATTATTATTAAAAATCGAGCGAGAATTTGAAATAGCTTACAGCAAGTGGAAATAATATTATTATATATTCATTAAATATTAAAGATATAATTATAAAATTTCTTTAAATAATATAGTCAACTGAACATTCTGGATTTTAAGAAAAATATACAGAATCGCTAAAAGTAGTTGACATTTATATTATATAAATATATAATATAATATAATATTATATTAATAAATAAATAAATAAACATAATACGATCATCGAAATATTTTATAATAAATTAATAGAATCATGTAAAGCTTTTTTAATTTTTTTCAATTCTAAAAATCAAAATATTCTCTATAAACAAAATCTAGTAAAATTTCTATGAAATATCTTAAATCTGTTAGAATTTATTAATTAATAATTTCCATTATATATTATAGTTAAGAATAGTTTTAGATTTTAAGTCAATTAAATGTACGTAATTTTACAAAATTATTACAGAATTTCAACGAAATTTCTAGAGTATGTTGGGGCATATAATTTACCCAAGTTTATAACATGAACCCAAATGAATTCCATTGTTTGGAAAATGTATGCAAAAAGTGGCTAAAATTTGTATTCATTCGCTTCTTGTATTGTCTTCTCTTTTGACTTCCTTCTATTTTCGTTATTGTTGTTGTTGTTGTTGCCTTTTTTTTGTGAGTTTGGCATATGTCAAACTGACAAAACTCACAAAGTTTGCTTGTGGGCAATCATAATAGTAATGCTGCTATATTCCTTTCTGTCTCTCTACCTCTCCGTTTCTCTCATCCTCTCGTTCTTCCACTCTTCACTCTTTATCTGTGTTGCCTTGTATTTCCTTCCCTTTGGGTTGCTGCCACGCAAAAAAATGTGGCAATGCTTTTTTCTCGTTGACAGCAAATTTCTTGTGCTAAATTTTCGCCAAATGCTGACAGAGAGAAAAAAAGGAAGTAGAATGGGAATACGAGTAAGCAGGTGTAGGCGTAGATGAGAGAAAGAAAGAGAGAGAGAGAGAGAGTGAACGAGGAGTAATAGAAGAGTGAAGTGAAGCTGTGGCTGTCTTTGTGGCGGCTCATCAAGGCAGCAAAAACCATTGTCATGTTCTCTCTCTTCCATTCTCTCTCCCTATCTCTCCCTCTCTCTCTTGTACTTTCTGTCGTATTTTTTGCTTCTCTTTTTTTCTATTCACCTTCCTTCGCTATTCACCTGCACATTTCATTTTAATTGCGGTCAGCGTGGTTATGTCTTTGTCTCCGTCGAAAATGGGGACACAAAAGAGTAAAAATCTAAAAACTCGACAAACAAATTTCGTTGCAACGTTTTTTCGTTTTCTTTTTCGAACGTGGAATTTGTTCAGTTATTCGCCAGGTGCAGCCGCAGCAGCAGCAACAGCAACAAAAACAACAGCAACAACAACATCAACCGCAGCAGCAGCAACAGCAACAACAGCAGCAGTCAACAGCCTACACTTGCCTAGACTTTGGCTCAGATTCGCTCTTCTTCCTAGTCTCCTTCTCCTTCTCATTCTCCTTCTCCCACTCCTTCTTCTTCGTTTTATTTTGTTCTCAATAGTTTTTCATTATTTGGCGCATTTTGTTATGTTCTTTATTTTGTGGTTTTGTATGCAGCGCATCGTGTTTTGGTTTTGTTTTGGTTTCTATGCTCAAAGCTTTTGGCTCGCCTCGCTTCGTCTCTTCAAACTTCAGCTTCGGGTTTGCCTTCGGCTTCGGCTTCGGCTTCGGTTTTGGTTTGTCTTGTTGCTTTTGCGTTTGCGATTGCTGTGTATTGATTCGCTGCCTACGCTGACGTCGACTGCGACATGAGCGCGTTTTATGCATTTCATCGGCGTTTGTATAACTGTTATTTTGTCTGTGTGTGCGTGCGTTTTTGTGTGTGTGTGTGCCGCTGCTTGATCTGAAATCAGTGCGCACAGTGTAATCACATCAATGTAAAAGTGCATGAATTTGAATATGCAAAACATAAATAAATGCGAAATGAAAATTGATTGCCATTATAACAGTAATTTGTTTTTTATTTCATTTTGTTTTGGTCTACAGTTATCCTCTTATGCAAATGGTTTAGCGCTTTTATCTGCTCTTTATGTGCATGCGCATTTTAAGTGGCATTTTATGCCACTGTGCAGTGGATAACACATTCATATATTTACCATATATGCCATAGCTTGTATTTTAATGTATTCTCTGTATAAGAGCAATGGAATATTGAAATTCTGGCAAAATATTATTATATGAATATAAAGCGCTTACCGATATATAAACACATATATATACTAAGTTGTGTTTATTTATATAGAATTTAAAAAAAAACAATGTTTGATAAATATTTTAGCAACCTCAAAATATTTAACCTTTTTTTTTTGGTTTTATTAAAATTATTTTTTTGCTACTGTGCGCAGTAGCAGAATGTTGTGACTTTCAATTAAAACCGATTTCCATATGCATTGATGATTTTTAGTTTTTAATAACAACTGTGCAGGCACACACATTCAGAACGTGTGGGAAGAGGAACAGAGTGAAGAGAGAGATGGAGAGAGAGGGAGAGAAAGAAAGAGAGTGTGAGAGAGAGTGTGAGAGGGAGAATGAGCGAGACATAGTGATACGTGGGTGCTATGCGAGTGAGGTGTGTATGTGTTTGTGTGTGTGAAGAAGAGGGGCAGAAGGAGAGCAGAGAGCAGCGAAACAAGCATGTGCATGTTCTTTTTTGCAAGCTCTTGAATTTCAATGCTGTTGCTGTTATCGTTGTTGTTGCTGCTGTTTCTGTTGTTGTTTTTCGTGTTGTTCTTGTTGTTGTTGTTATTATTTCACTTCTCTTTACATCTGCATCTATACTCATTATTCGAATTTCGTATGAAAATTTGCCAATAATTTTGTGGGCAGTTTTGCAATTGAAATTTGATCTGGCGCCACCTGGCGATCAATTTTGGCAATATTGTTGCAATTTTGCAGCTCATTATAATGCACATACGATGGCTATATAAAATGGCAATAACGTATAGAATTTCCCCAACCAAAATGCACATAAATCATAAAGAGTCACACACACACGCAAACACACACAGATACACATACACACTCACACTCACACTCACACTCACTCACACACCTTTTAATTAGCACAAGCTGAGAGCGATGATTAGAATGCTGATGCCTAATTGAACTAAAAGCTACTGCTGCACTTCATAATCATAATCATGATAATCATAATGATAATTATGATGATGAAGACAATGATAGTAATAATGATAATGATAATGAAGAGACTATGATGTTGCTGTGGCTACTGCAGTAGCAGCAACTGCGCAGCATTTCAGTGATTTATGAATGCCATACAACCACACATACACTCTCACACATACACACATATACACACATAGATCTTACACACACACACACAGAGCTCACACTATACACACATCCATAGAAACCTAAGCAAAAATCGCATTGCGCTCTTCACAATGTTTTATACATATATATTTTTACCGTTGTTTACCCATATATAACTTACACATTCGCCTGTGTGTGTGTGTGTGTGTGTGTGTGGGTGTGTGGGTGTGTGGGTGTGTGTGATTTTTCAAGAATGTCAACAGTTGACAACTAACTTACGATAAACTCATAAATAAGTATATACGAGTAAACACACAGATACACACATACACACACACACTTCCATACACACATATGCATATACACATATAGGCATACACATACATACATATATATACGCATATAAACCATAATATTTCCATCCATATGAGCGCGAATATGCGAATATGATATAAATTGAATTGGATTGATTGAAAGAGGGATTGGATTACGGTTTGGAGTATGGTTAAGATTAGGGTTTAGAATAGGTTTAGGATTATGATGTGAAAAAATGGTAAGGATGTACTTAATAAAGCAGTAAATAAACAGAGTTTAACATGATTTTGTAAGCTCTATATGCCACTGAGAGGTATATGGAATATATGTTTATAGATTCTATATAGAATTTGGATATAGAATGACATTTGATATCATTTCGAATTGATAGCATTAAAAATGCAATTTTTAGTGGATTTATTACGAAGACTATGTTTGTTTGTTGTTGATTATTTCATTATTTAATACTTATATACTTATAAAACAATTTATTATGCATTAGAATGAGCAACTAACTTAGTTGCAGGCATATATCATCGCCAGTTAAACGCAATCAATTTCAGATGTTGGGTCACAATCGGCAAATGATTGATGGCAATACACTCTATACTTTCTACTCTCTCTCTTCCTTTCTCTCTTTCTCTCATTTCTCTCTCTCTCTCTCCCTCCCTCCATCTCTCTCTCTCTCTCTCTCTGTGTCTCTCTCTCTCTCCGTGTCTCTCTCTCTCTCTCTCTCAACATTTGATTAGTTACCTCAAATGTCAAGTAGGGCAACAGAACTTTTTGCCCGGGAAATGAAAGGCCAGCCCTGGGTTTCCCCATTGCGTTCTATATGAAAATTGCAAGTGGCATATGGAAAATGGAAAAATTGCAAAATGTAGTATGTTAAATGAAAAATGCAAAAAAAAAAAAAAAATTGAAAAAATAGACACACATAAAATAGAGAATGAGTAAGAGCAACACATTTAATTAAGCCAACTCACACGACAATGGCTATGACAGTGGCTACCCCTATTCCACTCTTACCACTTTCCCCCTCCCCCTCGGATCATGCAGCTATTAGATTATATGGCCCCCGGGCTGAATGCTGCACGCAATCAACAGCATCATGTTTTAACTCTCTTTCTCCCCCCTTCTTTCTCTCTCTTTCGCCTGGTCTTCTCTTTTATCGCTAACAGGCTGACATCTTCTACCATTGCTGCTGCTGCTGCTGTCGCTTTGTCTTGCAGCTGAACTATGCTGCGCTTTGGTGCAGTCATCTGTGGCACAACATGCCATAGACATACCTTATAGGGTCTCATGTTGAACGAATGCTTATTGTGTGTGCCACGCCCCACAGCCAGCCTCTGTGGCAAATCTCCCGCAATTTCTCTTGTTCTTTTACCAGCTCCCCACTCTCCACCTCTCTCTCTCTCTCTCTCTCTCTCTCTCTCTCTCTCTTCCTCCACTAGCTCTGTTTCTTTGTTTTAGTTGCCATTTATACCCTAGGCAATTCTGTGCAATTAGGTATATGGACTAAAACCATTCACTTTTTGAATTTATTTAGTAATATTATATATTAGTAATATTATATAGAGAAATCACTAAAATTGTTCTTTAAACATAATAACAGGAATATAAAAATATTTTTAATAATACTTACAAAGTATCCTGAAATATGCAAATGTAGTTTACTTTATCTAGTCAAATTATAGTGTTTTTATATGGTGTAAATATATCTCAAGTTCACCAATCTGTTTCTAGATTAATTTTTAAATTTATTTACATTATCTTCTTTTATTCATTAAAATTCTTATATGAACATAATTACAGCACATTTTAAATTGTACTTGGTCAAATTTTAGTCAGTTTTTCTTTGGATACAATATATTTGATGATTATCTGTTAAATTTGAGTATTTTTATAGATTTATTTATATTTATTATTATCTTTAAAATTCATTTTTAAACATTATTATAGTTATTCTATAAAACCTTTTATAAATTGTATACACCCTTTAATACACTTTCAATTGTAGTCAATTGTTGTCATTTTTCGTTTACTTTTGTGATGTTTATTTTATTGAATTAACTGTGGGCTGTTCTAATAGATTATGTGCATCTGTGTAGGTGGATGAAAACCTCTATGAATCGACTATATAGTTGATGGATTGTCGTCTGTCTGTATTGATAACATGCAACCCTGCACTGAATTGTCATTTATTTCTAGAAATTAAAATTGACAAGGCGCTTGCTTTGACATGCAATCAATTGAATTTTTCATTTTTCGCATTTTTCATCTTTCAACTACCTTTTCTATTGAATTGTTATTGAATTTGGTATATAGTATATTGATTGATCTGAAGCAGAAAACAAGTTATACTATAATCCTTGATTCCGAGAAATACTTATCAGCATTTAATTGGCCATAGAAGGAGTAATTTCAGCAGTAGTATGATAAGATTTATGAGATGGATGTTAAATCACCGTCGCGTGCGACCTTCACTGAGTGCTGCCGGTATCTCAGGCTAGCTACACTGAGAGAAACTTATTGGAACATCTTTCCACTAAGAGGTGTTATTTTAAATAGCACGAGATTTCGGTTAAAGATACTTTTAAAGCAAATTATAGCTAGATATGGCATATATCGAATATGAAATTTGGCTGATATTATTTTTCAATATTTCTCCTTGAATATCAGAGTAGAGTTACATTTAATTGACATAGTTTGTAATAAAACATACCATTAATTTAGCTAGTAATTATATCCAATCTTAGTTAAATTTCGTGCAGTGTACAATATATACGCAAAAGTTATGAGGCCAAATAGTTTTTGGCCAAAATGCGTAGCGCGACGTTTTCGTTAGTCGTAAATCAAAATTTGCACACAAGCAAAATATTGCGGCAGAAGCAGAAAAACTTGATAAACCGCCATAGTAACAGGAAGTGGGTTGCCAGAGAAAGTGGGGAGAAAGTTGAAAGTAGAAAAGAAAAGGAGATTGCAGGATTCGCTATCGCTTGCTGTGCTTCTGTCTGTTTGTCTATCTGTCTGTTTGTCGCTCAAGATTGTCTTGGCAGCAAATTGAATATGAAAATACTGAGAATACTGAGAATGTATATATGTATATATATATATATATATATATATATCCGCTAAATGACAATCAAGCCAAATGCAAAAAAATGTTGCGGAAGTTGTCAAAACATTTTTTCGAAACGAAAATGTCAGTTAGCAGAGAGATAGAATGAGAGAGAGAGAGAGAGAGAGAAAGAGAGAGAGAGCTGAATATAGCGAAAGATGGCTATAGAGTAAGTGAGTGAAAGTAAGAGAAAGTGGCGGAGAAAGTGCGCTGTGGGCTGCAGAGACTGACCTTAAATCAAGGCCATTGCTCAGACGCACCTTGGCTATGGCTATGACTATGGCTATGGCTGTCCTTATCCCTTTTTTGCTATGCCAAAGCCCAGCAAATTGGCCAAGCCAAGAAGTTTGAGCCAAGACATAAATTAATTTTTATACGCTTATCGCTGAGGGAAATGAGAGCAGAAGCTATAGAATCGGTAGAAGCTGGAGAAGCTCAGCTTATTTATTGTTTAACTGCGCAAACACTGATAATAAATTTCTTCTTCGTTTACACGGTTTACTATTGTTGTTGTTATTGTTTATGTTGTTGTTGTTGTTGCTTTTGTTATTGTTGTTTCTTTGGGGCTTCATGTTGCAGGCGTGAAAAATTGTTGGCATGCATTTTAACATTCATTTCGTGCGATTTTTTCGCATTTTTTCCAACATTCTCTCTCTCTATATCTCCTCTATAATTTTTTTCAAGGTTTTTTTTTGTGTGTCACAATATTTTAATAAAATTAATCCTGGCTGAGCTAACCGACACTCGGCCACAAATTTTTCTTTTTTTTTTCTTTTGCAAATAAATTGCAATTTAAGCTGCGCATTTATCAATGCTCATAACTCTCGATGAGCCTCCATCTGGAGCACTTTCTATATGCATTAAATCCTGTGAAATTGATGTGGTCAAGCCTATATATACCATGCTATAAATTGATATATTACTATGTAAATGGCCTTACTAATGAACATCTTGGAAAGTTCTTAATCGTTGCCTAAATCAATAAATTGATTCAATTTTTTGCTTGGCTTTCGGCTCAATTCTGATGTCATTGTAAATGTTTGATCAATTTTCAATAAAATTGTGCATTGTATTTTAATTATAGTTGATTTAGTGATGTAGTTTTATTATGCAAATATTTGAAATTTCAACAGATTTATGGCTTTCATTAAAATAGACCTACAATTTGAGACATTGATATATGTATAAAATGTCATTTGACTTTTGAATAGAAATGCAATCAACTAATAAAAATCATACGATTTATGTGGTATATGTGCTCATGTGGATATGTATATATAGAAATGAGAATAAAGGAAGAAAAAGATGAAAAAGCTTCAAGTGAAAATTGGAATTTCACAACGATTATAGACACAATTTTTAAAAAATATTTTCATATTTTCATATTTTAAAAAAAATTATAAAATTTAAAGAATTTGTATTGACAATATTAAATAAATATATATATAATATAGTATATGTCTTTATGTATAAAGTTCTGTTTTTGCCACATATACATACTCAATTATATTAAACAAATCTTTTTGATTGATATTTTTTTTTTTTTTTTTAGATTTTTGAAATTTTTTCCAAATTATTCTAATAGTTTCTATTATTTTATAATTTTTTAAAATATTTTGTAATTTTTTGTAATTAATTTTAATTTTTTATAAATCCTTTTATATATAATATTATTGTAATTTGATCCTTCTATTTTTCACTATTTCAAAATAATTCAAATTGAAAAATTCAATTGAAAGAAATTTAAATATATAAAATTTAAAGCCTCTTGTACCGTATTGATATGCATAAATGGTAAATGCAACTTCCTTATGACGGATATGGCACTGTTTGCTAAAAGGATTTCAACATCATCCACCGAATGCGAATCCGAAGGAATATGTAAATTTGCATTCAGATGCAATACGATGCAAGGCAATGCAATGCAATGCCATGAAAGGCGAGTCAATTAAACAGATTCACATATAGACAGACAGACAGACCTACAGACAGACAGACCTACAGACAGACAGTCCTATAGTATAAGTGTGCATATGTGAGTGAAAGGAAGTTGATATGTAGCTGACAGATGCCAGAAATTTGCATAACATTGCAAAATGTATTCGAATGGAATGAAAACATTTATATATGAGCCACAATACATTCAATTGTACTCACACTTACACTCACACACTCGCACTCTCACACATAAAAAATAATCATATATATAGTAAAAATTGTGCACTTTAAGCTCTAAAGCGCTATCTTCTGGGCATTTGTATGAATATGAGCATATAACTCATACGCCACGTGGCACACATGAGTTCACTAGGTCGCATTCGCTATCTCTCTCTCGCTGTCTCTCTGTGTCTCTCTCTCTCTCTCTCTCTCTATCTCTCTCTCTCTCTCTCTGTCTCTCTCTCTGCTGTGTAAATAGCTCATTAAGAGTTTCACACTCATACACTGCAAAATATTTACTCTTTGGGGCCATTTATTAAATGTTGGCTTTACTATAATTTCATGTGGGCAAACATTTTGCTATAAAAAGCTAAAGGAAAAGCGTCAACAACTAAAACAAGCAACAGCAACAGCAACAGCAACAACAACAACAACAACAACAACGTTGTCAAAAGGCACAGTTTGAATATATGTGTGTATATATATTATTGTATACATGTTTGTATATGTGTGTATGTATGTATGCGTGTGTGTGTGAGTGTGTGATTGTGAGTGTATGTTGCATACATAGCAGCATATAGAGTATATATGGCACAGCAGCGCCCTCTACTTCCTGCCTGTCTCACACTTCCGCCTTCTACTCATTTTTCCCTCTCTCTCTCTCTGTTTCTCACTATTTCTCCATCCCTCTCTCGCTACCTTTCCCTCTCTCTCTTTTTCTCTTTTTCTCTCTCTCTCAGTGTGTGTCACTTTTTGCACTGTGCCTGCAGCGCAACACTTCCTGTTTACATAAACAAACACATCAATGTGTCTGACATGCAGCTTACCTAGTTGCCACAAGCCCCCCTCTCCCCCCGTAGACACATACAACTGCCCCCTCTCTCTATATCCTCTCTCCTCTACAACCCCCTCTCTATAACCCTCGCAGAGGCCTACACTTGAGCGTCCTCGCTTGTGCATAAAAATTGTACATTAGCTGAACAAGGATTTTGTTTTCAATATAACAACACGATTCTGTTTTTCTATAACTATTTTTGTTGTTGTTGTTGTTGTCGTTGTTGTAATTGCAGTTGTCGCATTTGTTGCAACTTGTTGTTGAAGGATGTTGAGCTAAACTTATTTATATATTGGTTTGGATTGGACATCTATGACGTCATCAATGCAAATGTGTTTAGCTGAACATAAATTTCATTTATTTAACATAATTTATAGCGGAAAACTTAGTAGCAGACTCTAGTTTGAGCAATTAGAATGCTTAGTATAGTATACATAAATTATACAAAAATATATACTTAATATATATGTAATTAAAGAATTTAAAAGCAAGAACAAATAGAATTTAAATAATTATAAAATATCTGAAAGGTCTAATGGCTATAATAGATCTTAAAGCTTTAATAGGTCTAATTATTGTGACATTATAACAAATATTAAATTTTGTATAATAATTTTTGCGATTTATGCTAATCGACATATATAAATTATAAATTAAGTACATTAATCAATTTACAAATGCATCAATTAAAATGAAAACTTTTTTGGTTTAAACAGCTTTAAAATCAATTACAAATTTTATGGCTCATTAGCGTATTTAATGCCATTTAAATAAAATACATAATTATTTTATAATTTATTTCGTATTTACAAAAAGCTTGAAAACAAATTACATTTTACTAATGCCACATAAATAATAGTTAATTGCAATAAAAAATTAATCAATAGGCGGCAATTTGTTGTGTAATTAAATAATTAATTTATATAGAGAAGATCAACAAAATGTGTGCGTGTGTGTTTTGTTGATCGATATACGTACACGCAAGCTTTTCCGCACCATTCGTCTGCACACGAAGAACATGCGAATGCGACTGCGCGACGTTTCATTCCATACAAACAGTTCATGTTCGGCACGTTCGTCACGTTCGGCAATTAGAGAGCTCATCATTCGTGTGCATACGAACTATAGACGAATGCCAGTGGGAGCCGTTTCATTTCGGTTCGTTTCGTTTCTGTTCTATTCCTTTCTACATTGTATGTGCTCGCGTTCACCTACACTTTAAGCGCAGCGCACATCGGTTTCATTCGATCGCTCGCTTTGGCCTGAAGCGCAATGCACGAGTAAAACCATAAGCTCGCTTTTTTGTAGAGCGTAGCAGCAAAGCTTTGATATGCCTGTGCCCTCTTTCTTAAGCACTAAGCGCAATGCATTGCTCTCTTGCGCACTTTTCATGTATTGAAATGGCTGCATCAAAAGCCCATACAGTGGGCATAAAACAAAATGAAGAGGGCAAAAGTCAAATCCACTATATTTAGTATATATAACAAAACATTGAGATTTAATTAAATTTAAAGCAAATGATGCAGCTGCATTCAATACGCTGGATTAGCTTTATATACTATACAATGCTATATAATCAGTTGCATTGGCATGCAAATGCTAGTAATTTCTGTAGCTAAACTTCAATGGAAGCTACTTAAAGGGAAATCGTTGCTCTCGCTCTATCTCTCTCTCTCTCTCTCTCTCTCTCTCTCTCTCTCTCTCTCCCTCTATGCGTGTGTGTGTGTGCGTGTGTGTGCTTGTAGCACATGCTCAAAAAAATTCCATCCGCATTTTCGCTTTAGCCACTTTTGTAACTATTTGTTTTCATCTCACATTTCCACATTTCCACTTGCCATTTGCCCCCCTCCCCCTCTCACTTCTACAGCAGCTCTGCAGCTCATGGCTTGGCAACATTATTGGCACAAAAATATTTTTCATTTTAATTAAATTGCATTCTCTTACGCTCTCTGGCAGTGCCAGACTCATCCAAACTTTTGTTACCCTCTCCCTTCTTCACTTTATCCTCTCTTTCTCACTCTCTCTCTTTAAGCCACTCAGTGGAACGGAACACAGTGTTCCATTACTCCCGAGGGGAATTACATTGCACTGACTTGGAATTTCAGTATTCCAGTTGAGTTGAGTTCAGTTTGCTCTTGCTTTTGCTGTTGCTCTTACCCTTGCTCTTTGCCTTCTCTTTGCAGTTAATCAAATACAGAGAGTTTCTTCGCATGAAAATGCTTAATTGTATTATTACATAACTTTTTGTTTTGCTACCATGCTTGTGCGTGTGGGTGCTTGCTTTCCCTCTTTCTCTCTCTCTCTCTTTATATCTCTTTCTCTCTCTCTTTCTCTCTCTATCTCTATCTCTCTCTCTCTTTCTCTCTGCGTCTGTGTCTGCTTCTGCAGTTGCCATAATTCATTTGGCACTCGATACAAAAGTCGTTGGCAATTAATTCACGCGCCCGTTATATATTGATAAATCAATGCGGAATTCGGTTTCAAAGGATAATTAATGCGTTGCCAGGGCAGCACAGCACAACGCAGAAGAGACCAGGGCTGATAGAGCAGAACAAAGCAGGACAGACTGTGACTCTACCAATTCTGCAACTGACAGCAGACGGCGCAAACTATACTATAAATGGTATATATGCATATATGCTGTCAGTGTAAGCTTTAGTGAGTGAGTGTGTATGAGTTTGTGTGTGTGTGTGAGTGTGTGTGAATGTGTATGAGTTTGTGTTTGTGTCACTTGTCTCTGTCTGCATTAAGCTGAAAGACACGTGTACACTCATACTCACACTCACACTCACACTCACACTCACACTCACACACTCACACACAGAGCACAAACAGGGATTACTTGACACTTGCTCTACAATCAACACTCAAATAATCATTCATATTTCAATGCAATTCACTTCACGCAATTCAAGCAGAATCATTAAATAAGAATCCATTTAAGTATATTTTAAAAAATTTATAAAGAGCTTTTCATATACATATATTCGACCTACACATAAATTCGACCAACAGCTCCATGATGTCAAAGGATTAACAATTTCACTGCAACTGCTCGAAATTCCCTTTTGTGGGAAAATTAGAGTTTTCAGTTGATCAAACAAATGCCTTAAGTTCTTGGAAAAATATATTTAAGCTGCTGTTGCTACTACTGTTAGGCTTCCATTATATAGGGTGTTCCAAATTGAAGCAAAATTTTAATAATATAGAAAACACATAAATGAAATTCAACCACAATGATGAAGAAAGTAGAAAGTATTATTCCCTAAACAACCCTATCTCAAGTACATTTTGATTCAATTAAAGTACAATACAATACAGTTTTTGACTTGTATTGAATCCTTGAACTTGGGTTATTTATGAAGTAATACATCGGATAAAGGCGTCCACGAAATATTCTACGATCATTCCAGCATTAATGAGGCAGAATTCCATTATTTGGCGTTTGAATCTTTTTGTTTGTTTTTAAATAACTCCCATAAAAGTAAATCTAATGTTTTCAAATTAAACGATCGAGGTTGACATAGTCAAAACACTATTTCGATCATATTTTGTATGCAATTTTCGAGCTTATTTTTGAAACATTGTTCAACATTGAAGAAACTTGTTCTATCGTATAATATGCTCCATTTTTACTAACCCTAAATTGTCAGCTATTGAATATTTTTTTGTTAACTGCATAAATAGCAGCAAATGTAAATCTATCGTTCATTTTGAAACACCCTATACATTCTCTCTATCTCTGGATCATAGTGATGCACGTAATTTGAATATTTGCTGTTTGTTTAGTCTTAGGCCTATAATCGAAACCCTTCCTTCCATTCTAAGCTATATTGATGCAGCTCAATTCAACCTAAAATAAAGACTTTAATTGCCTAAAACTAAAGGAATTCAATCGTGTCTTATTTATTGTACATTTTGATTTAGAAATGTCAAAAATATTTAAATAAAATACTTTTTATGTGGTAATTTCATAGTTATTTGTTGCATGTTTTGGCTCAGAATGTTTTATACAAAACATAAATTTTAGTTATGATACATATGTATAATATTATATGTAATACATATATGTTTTATATGTATTGTAAACTATTATATATATACAAATATATGTCCATATCTGTAGAATATGTACTGCAATTTGTGGCACCTGGCTGCAACCTGAGCCTTGAGCAAATTCAGTTTAAGGCTGTGTGTATGGTTGAAGTCGAAGTACAGTTACGCCCATAGGAACGGCATGTGTTGGATGAGGGGTTTGCGGATCAAGGTCAGAGGTTGTAGATTGTAGCAAAGGCTTACACACATACATATGTACAGACTGAGAGACATGCTTTTGTAATTAAATTAGCATTAATGTTGTCGTTGGCATTATGAACTTTCACTCTTCTCCTCTTTCTCTCTCTTCTCCTCTCTCTCGCTCTCCTCCTCCCCTCTCTATCTCTCTTCTCCTCTCTCTCTCTCTCTCTCTCACTCTCCTCCTCTCCCTTTCGCTCTCTCTTTGTCTCCAATTCTTTGTCTTCGTAGGAAATTGCGTGCCACTTCATTAAATAACGCTCATACGCCACGTATGGCACACACAGCTTTTGTTCTAGCGCTGCTTCTGGCCACTTGAGTGTATTTTATGGCTCATATTCTTTCTCCGATTTACTTTCGTTCTCTCTCTCTTTATCTTTCTCTTTCTTCTTCCCTCTGGTGTGCACGTTAAGTCCCTATTTAATTATATCAATTGGAAGCCAAGCTGAATGCATTTCTTGTTGCAAATTTTATGAGCTGCGCACAGCGCCAAACAATTATGAAAAGGAAAATGTTGCCTGCCTGCCAAATGGCTTATAAACAATGATAATAAAAAAAATAAAACAGCTGGAAGCAGTACACAAAACTTTTGGCCAAAAACGAGAAACCAAACTAAAACAAAAGGCAAACAAAAAAAAATGATTGAAGCGAAAAGTTCGCAACGGAAAGTTAAAGTTAAAGTTTTCCTTACCAAATGGAAAAGAAAATGGAAAAACGAATGGCACACATATATAGAAAAAGAGCTAAGGAAGTAGCAAAAGTGAAATCAACTTGAAAAGTAGTTCTGATTTCTGTTGCATGAATATTTAATACGCTTTCAGCTCTGATTGTTCATACATGTTATGAATGAGAGCATTATGCGTGCCATATGTACGACTATATGTTCCACTGCCGCACTCATATGAATAATCCAAGAGTTATTTAAAAAGAATGTCTAACGGGTGAGCGGGAACGAATAAAGCACGAGAGGGTGAACGGATAAGCGGACAAGCGGGTCAGCGGAATGGATGAGTGAGCGGAAAGTAGGGAAAACGGAAAAGCGGGAGAGAGCTTAAAACGTGGGACAGGAATGTAATAATATTCATTATAGGGACGTATTTTTGATATCGATAATAGTTGGTCGATATCGATAATATGTTATCGTTTATCGATAATTAAAGTTAATAAGCAACCTTGTACAAAATATAGTCTGTTATAGAAATTTGAAATTATGGGCTCTTCAGTTGTGTGGAAGACTCAATCGATGCGGCTTTTCATGATCTGATGAAGATTATATATATTTTATATACATTCTGCCTCGCCTTCATATAATTTGACGTAGTTGTAGAATAATTCAACAGTTTTAAAGATATTTTTATACTTATAGATTTCTAGTGTGCAGTGTAAAGTTCTATAGAACAACCCATAATTTAAGTGAATTGTAGATTAGTTTAAGAATTTTTAAAATATTTTCTATAAAATATAAAAATATGTATATTGAATTATAGGGTACTTCACAGATTTCTAAATAATAACACATAATTTGATGAATTGTAGAATAGTTTAAGAATTTTACAAATATTTTCTTCGTAATATAAAAAATGTATATACTAATTCAGTAGAAATTCTCTAAATAGTTCTTCAGAATAACACATAATTCGAGTGAATTGTTGAATAGTAAAATATTTTTAAAAACTGAAAACAGACTTATGGTATACAGTCTCATAGTATATACCCCAGTTGTTCAATATATAATAACACATAATTTGAGTGAATTGCAGAAAGTTGTGAGTTGTAAGTTGTGTAAGTAGTTATCCCTGTGCTTTTTAGCCCTTTATTATGATGCTGCAAAGTTGTGGCAATCAGGAAGCACATGACAGCAGCAGGCTTATGACATAGTTATCCGGCAAGTATTGCTGCAGCTGTCTGAGAATGGTGGTGATGTTGGTGGGACGATGTAAGTGTAAAGGGAAACTGACAGCAGAAGACGAATGGAAAGAGACAAGGGGGGAAATGCTGAATGCTTTGCCAGCAAGCAAAGTGTTGGGTGTGAGCCAAAAGCAGCAACATGGCACAGACTCTTGCGGCCGGAAGTGTGTGTGTAAGCAGCACACTAACAACTCTCTAAAGAGTGTGTTTGTATATGTATTTGTGTGTGTGTGAGTGTGAGTGTGAGTGTGAGTGTGAGTGTGAGTGTGAGTGTGTCTGTGTGTGAGTGTGCGTGTATTGGCATGAGGCTGTTTGAAAAGGCTTTACAGTCTTTAGTGCGCTGCAAACTTCGTGCTTGTTGTGCCTCTGTGCCTGTGTGTGAGTGTGTCTGTGTGTGTGTGTGATTGGTGCAAGTATTATTCAAGCAAATTGCCAATGTAAATGTTGCAACAACCGGCAGCAGCAGCAGCAATAACAACAAATGCGACCCTCGTCGCAGCTGTGTAAACAGAAGCAATAACCAACAAGAATCAAGTTCCCGTTTGGCTGCTGACGTCAACAGACACACGCATACATAAGCAATTGCAGCACACTCAAATAAACACAAACACACACTCACACATGCACACACACATACTCACATATACTCACATACACTCACATACACTCACACGCATAAGCATACGCATAAACATAATGCATTTAGCTCACGTCGCACAACTTTCCTCACTCTCTACACTTTCCACTCCTTTGTTGTAATACTGCTACTGCTGTTGTTGCTGTTGTTGCTGCTGTTGTTGCTGTTGCTATTGTTGCTGCTGTTGTTGCTGTGTTTAATGCAAACAGCTCAGGCCAAAGCACAAAACGCAAAAGCCAAAAAACGCAAAAACAGCCAAAAGCAAAGCAAAGCTCAACTCAATTCAACTGAAACGAACCGAACTCAATTCAATGCGCAGCAAGCAAAACCAAAATGGCCGCACCGGAAGTTGGTGGCCGCCATTTGCAGTTACAACTGATGCTGTCGCTCTGGCACGCGTGTTTCATTTGATCTGATTTTATTGCTGCTGCTGTCGTTATTGTCAATGTTGTTGTTGTAGTTGTTGCTGTTGCTATTGTTACTGCTGCTGCTGCTGCTGCTGCTGCTGCTGTGGCTTGTTGTTGCCGCTATAGCTTGTTGTTAGTTGGCCAGGGCAATTGCTGTTGTTGTGGCTTCTACTGCTGCTGCAACATTTAGTTTAGAATTTGCCGTTTAGTTTGTTTATTCTTCGCTGTTGTTGTTTGCTTTGGGCAAACACAACGCACAAATCATTTAGCTGCTCCATTTAACAAGTTCTAATACATTCAACTAAATGAAGGCATATTTATACTTAGCTAAACTCTGTGTGTTTATCTATTAGCCCTAATTAAGTAGCATTTATATAGGCATGCTAACATTTAATAGATGCCTCCAAAATGACTATGTTATTTAAGTATATAGCGTATTTGTAGAGAAAAATCAACTCATTAAAACAATATCTAAACTTTATTTAATATGAAGGAATGTATAAAAGAGAAGTCTAAGTCTGTTTTTTAGTTAGTAAGTAATCTAATTGCATAACTAAACTCAAGAGGAAATTCTTTTAATAGTGCTTTATATATAATATATTAATACCTTTAGGAATTTTAATATATCCGAAAACTTTACGATATAAAAAACCAAAAAAAAGTTACTCATTCTAGTATACAAATTATAATTTTTAAGCTTTTAATTAAAAATATAATAAATTTACGAAAAATTATATTCTATTTGCAATTTAAATTACATAAACAAATTCTTATTTATAATTGCAGTTTTCAAATATAGTATAGTTATAAATATAGTCATTTTAAAAATTAAATTCATTTTTAAAATTTCTATAATATAAACAAATATTTGTAATATATTCTTTAATATTCCATATTCTTTTCCTTTAATAATTAATTTAATTGCAAAACAAAGTCTTGAAGTATACCTAATAATCCCACTTTATATTAACCCTAACACTACATACTAAATTAAAACTAATTAATAATAATAATAATACAGTACGAATTTAAATTAAATATATAAATAACATAATAATAAAATATAATAATATATTAAAATGAATAAATTATTAAAATGAAAATATAATTAATTAATATTTAAATTACATTTCTCAATACTTATTAATTATTAATTAATTTATATAAATTATATAAATAAATTATGAATTTTTATTATTAATTAATTAATTATAATTAATATTTTGTATATTTTATTAATGTATTAATAATATAGTTGCTAAATTACTCTATTTAATACTTACTCCATTTAAAATTTTAACAAATATTAATATTATTTTCAAAGGAAATTGTAAAATGAATTAACATTAATTATTTCAAGAACAACTCGGAATTACTAATTATGTGCTATTTGCTACTGAAAACTAACAGAAAATAATATTAAAATTGTTTTTTGATGCGTAAATGCAACTTGGAATGAAAAACTCATTTGAAAAGTCTACGGCATTCGCAAGGCTCTTGATGGAGTCAAAGAATGAATGAGTGAATGCAATACTCAAAGACTGTTGAATGCAGCATATAGAATGCACAATGTTGAATGTTTGAATGTTGAATGTTTGAATGATGAATGTTGGAATATTGTTGCCATGGCAGATGCTTAGATTTGTGTCTGAGTTAACAGTTTCGCTGTCTAATTGGAAAGGCTTTAGAAATTCGTGAGAAAGCGAACTATAGCCTTATGCTTGCATAAACTCTGGTGGGATGGACGGGGAGGGGGAGTGGGAGGCGTGGGTGGTAAGTCAAAGGACTTGCATTGAGCGATGGCAAAGCAAATTCAATTAGTTTTAATGTCGCTATGGGAGACAGCTGAGGCGCTCAAGATGCAACAGAAACAACAACATCAATGAAAAGCCACAGGGCGTATGCTTAATGCGATGCTAATTAGTGTACTAATAGAGCTAGAAACACGTCCAAAACACTTGACTAAAAGCGCCTTACACACTTGTTCTACTTACAGCAACCGCAACAGCAACAACAGCAGCAGCAACACCAACCGCAACAGCAACAGCAGCAGCAACAGCCACAGCAACATCAACGCTGACAGCAGAAACACTTGTCAAGAACGACTCAGCACACGCCGTTCTGTGAGTGTGTGTGTGTGTGTGTAAGTGAGTGTGTGTGTAAGTCTGAGTGTGTGTGAGTGTGAGTGTGGCAGGAGCCAAGGCGAGCGTAAAGATTAAACGCCTTCACATTGGATTACGCGCAGTTTTACTTTAGACCGGAGCCAATTAGTGGCCAACAGCAACAGCAGCAGCAGCAGCTACAACAGCAGCAGCAGCAGCAGCAACACACGCTGCAGCAGCAATTATTGCAACAGCAACAGACGCAGCTAACACAACAGCAGCTACAACAGCTGCAACAGCTGCAGCGACAGCAACAGCAGCAAGTGCAGCAGCAACTGCTAGCGCAACAGCAGCAGCAATTGCAGATACAGCAATTGCAACAACAGCTGCTGCTGCAACGGCTCGAGCGTGAGTTGCAGCAGCAACAGCAGCAGCAACAACTCGCCCAACAGCAACAACAGCAGCAACAGCAACTGCTGCAACAACAGCAACAACATCAGCAATTCCTATACCATCAACGACAATACTACGAGCGTCTGACGACACCAACAACCAGACATCGCTGGCTAACGAGCAGCAGCAGCAGCACCACCACCAACACCTATCAACAGCAGCAGCAACAGTTGCAACTACAACAGCAACAGTTGCTGGCACAACAACAACTTCAACAGCAGCAGCAACAGCAACAGTACAGTTATTATTACAGCCGCGGCAGCAGCAGCAGCAGCGGGCTGGGTCTCGGCCTGGGCCTGGGCCTGGGTTTCGGTCTGGGCGGCAGTAATCTAGCCAGCTGGTACCATCTGCCCTCCACCTCGGCGCATATCTACATAGGCAGCAGCAGCAGCAGCGGTGCACCCTATCCCTATCGATTGGGCTATAGCGGCGGTGGTTATCCTGCAGCAGCTCTGATCAATTTTGACGCGTCACCAACACCGCTGCTCGCATCCACCGGCAGTTCACCTGGATATTTGCCGGCTCTGCCAGCGGCACCTCTGTTACCGCCACCACCACCGGCGCCCAGTGTTGCCACCGATTACTATTTCACGTCAACGAGCAGCAGCAGTAACAACAAGCGCACACCAGCAGCAGCAACATCAGCTACAGCAGCAGCAGCAGCAGCAGCAACAGTGGGAATAGGGGGAACAACCTCAGTTGAACCGTTTCGCAGTTATACAGCAACAACAGCAGCAACTGCAGCAGCAGCAGCAGCAGCAGCAGCGGCAGCGACAGAGGCAGCATTAGCGGCAGAGGAGCTACAAACTGGCGGCTATCGCTACAAGGCAACGCCACGCCGGCGCTACGACGCCTACGATAACTACGGCTATCTGCCCGGCATTGCCAGCACCACCGAGGACGAGGACGATCTGCTCGAGGAGTGTCTGCCAGCGGCACTGCTCCTCTCATCCACCACAGACTGTGATAGTCTCGAGGACGTGCGTTATCTGCAGTATAATAGCAACAGCAACAGCCATCATCATCAGCAGCAGTCGGATTATTACGACGACGACGAGGAGGCGCAGTTGGCGCACATACTTGACCTTGATCTTGACCTACCCGATTTTCTGCGCCCTTACAGCAGCGGCGGCAGCAGCGGCGGCGGACACAGCCACAAGACGCCGCCGCAACACGAATATCAAACGGAGCACGGCGCATCAGCCTTCGGAGCAGCAGGTACAGGC
>JBANCZ010000193.1:0-48633 GCA_037040025.1 Sphaerogastrella javana | reverse complement strand
ATTGTGTATACTATTTTTCTTTAATTACTAATTTATTTAAAATGACAGCAGCAGTAAAATCAGATTCGAATCTGCAATTTCTGCTGTATTTATAGTTAAATAATCCATTATTGTTATGCATTTAATTGTTTTGAATTAAACTCTAATTTCCTTTAAATATTTATCAAATTAATTTCTTAAATTTGACCCATTTTATTTATTATTTTCTTTTCCTGGCCGCAAAAGTTTCCGCCACGTTTGCTTCTAATTAAAACTTCTCTTGTTTGCAGCTTTTAAAATGCTTCAACCATTTAAAGTCTCGCTAGTTAAAGCAATTAATTTTATATTTTCAACCATATGCACACACACACATACATATACATGAAATGTGGCATATGAAATGTGTGTGTGTGTGTGCTAATAAAATAAACATTACTCAACTCCAAATGCTTTGCCTTGGCGCCTCAATCCGCTTTTATGTTCAAGCTCAAGCTGCTTTGGCTCTATGGATGTAGGCGAAACTAGGCGCTAGTCATAGCGCACAAACACACTTACATAAACACACATACATACAGACATACGTACATACATATAGGTATATATGGCATATATGTACCTATAGGTATAGCCAGTCAAACTGACAGCTGGCATGCCCAAATCGTTGAGTTTTCCTACAGCAAAGTGCACTTTTCCACGGCCGCAAAATGCGACAGGCATGGCAGCTGAACCCCTAACCCCTCTCCCCCCTCTCTACATAACTACTAAATTTCTTGCGCTTTAGGTTGAAACACACACACATGCACACACACACATACACACATACACATATAGACGTACATACATGTGCTTGTTCATTAATCCTTCAGTCAAAGCATCGTTGGCGTTTGGCTGAAAACCCTACTCCCTCTCCCTGTTTACCACGAACCCTCCCTCTGCCACTCCCACTCTCCCACTCTTACCCGCTTACCCCACCCTCACAGTGACAACAGCTAACCCACATCACTCATACGACGCGTTTGCGCTTGATACCCAATTTTTTTCTGTAAGGTTTTCCCTTTTTTTTCTCTTTTTTAGGGTGGTTGAATTTGGGTTTTGGTTTTGGTTGTTCGTTTTTCCATGGTTTTTTTTTTTTTACTTACCGCTGCAATAGCTTGGCACTGCGCTCATCCATGGCTGGATATTGTCGCCCCTTGGACTTGCCCAGGCATTTATTGCGCTTCTCGCTGACAGCCTGGCAGTAGAAGCCCTTCTTCACATCGTAGCGCAGGTGATGCGAATAGTCGAGTTGCGGTTGAATTTTGAGGAAACGTTGCAGCTCGTTCATCACATCGATGGGATTCAAACGCAACTGTTCGCCATCGATAATATGCAGCTGTTGGGCGGGATAGTAGGCCAGCCAGTGCTCCAAATGTTGAGCGTATTTGCCAGGATTCAGGCAGCGATTGCGCAAATCTTTCAGAGCTCGAGGCGCTGCATCGCTGGCCGTTATGACCTGAGCGAGAGAAACGATAGAAAAATTAGAGGAAAAAATATAGTTAAAAACGAAAAGGCAAAATATAGAAAACCCTACTCTAGCAAAGCTGGCTAATGTGTTGGGCGTGTGGCAGGTGGCAAGTGGCAAGTTGTAAGCGGCAAGAGTTCAAGTGTGTTGTTCGTTCGATTGATTCAGGTGGTTGGAGCTGACTGGGCGTAACACGTGTTAAGTTCCAATGGCTGCAACTAAATAGGCCGCAATTGCAATTGAGTCTGCATTCAACTTGCCACACATACACTACCACACAAAGCAAGCACTTGCCACACTTGCCACACACACGGGTGACTTTGGCATAAGCCTCCATCATCATCATAATCATCATCAACATCATTATGATTTGCATGCTTAAAAGCAAACGAAATATGATGTCACACATACATAGAGAGAGAGTATTAATAGTGGGCTTGTCATGTGGCATGTGGCACCTGTCATGTGGCAAATGAAATTGAAAAGCTATTTTTGTGTGACTCCAACTACGTTTCTCGTTTTATTCTTTCTGTTGGTATTGCAGCTTCTGTTTGTTTCTGCAGCAGATGCAAAAACTTCAGTTTGCCACTTGCCACATGCCACATGCCACCTGCCACACCTGGCAAACAGTTGTCGTTGCACTTGCCAATTGCCACCTATTCGCTTGACTATGTTTTAATACAATCGATTAGATTTCTATGCAACTGCAGCTGCAACTGACATTTCATCGCCTCGACAAAACAAGAAACAAATGCAAATCATTTTCGAAAGTGAATCTAATGTGAATACCCAAAACAACAACATGTTTTTAACTTAAGCTTTAGTAAATTTTCTTTATTTTTTCAGCTAACCCAAAAAAAAAAAAAATTAAACCAAGAGACTACATTTGATGGCCATAATAAGTTTACCAATGCATACTTTAAACATTCCTAGAGCGAGAAGTGAAAGTAAGAAGAAGTTCTTATAATTTGAATTTATAGAAGAAAATATAGCAGAATATATTGTTATAGTTTAGCCCCTAGAAAAGCTTTTACCACTATAATTTATGAGAGAAAAATTCTCAAAAAATTCAAGATATTGACAGATTTTTGACAGTTGAATAGGAAGGTTTAGAATGTAATATTTAGGGTTTTCTATAAAAGAGATATTGTTAGATTAGATTATTAGATATACATCTAAATAATACATTCTAAAACTGATAACGCATAATCATGTATGATCGTACAAATAATTCATTTCCTGAATATCTACATGTTCAGGTTATATGTATATTATAATCGCATGAGATTGACATTGATATACACTGCTGCTACCCCCTTCTCCTTTCTACAGCCTTCTACTCTTTCTTCTTTTACTATCCAACGATATCTACCACTGCATGAATCCCTCCTCTTCTTTTATAACTATCCAACGATATCTACCGCTGCATGAATCCCTTCACTTCTACATTTATACCACATCAACCCCTATCCATCTTTAACCTAGACTTACCTGATAGAAACTGTAGTTATTGGCTATGACGTCGCCATGAGCCCGCTGATGCTGATACCAGGAATACGCACGCTTCGCGGGGGAGATGAGTATGGTGACGATCTTGGCGTGCGGCAGCAGAGCATGGGCACGCTTGGGCACCGCCTCGCCATCGAAGTACGTGGCACTCTTCTCGAACATGTAACGCGTGCTCCCCACGGTGGTGGGCATGGGTGAGCTGGTGTTGGGCAGCGATTCGGATGGGAAGAAATCCATGTACCAATCGAGACCCCGATAGTAGTTGTTACCATTGAAGAACTGTACCTCCTCGAAGGTATCTGGACTGGGTATGTTGCTGGCAATGTTGCTGTGCATGGAGAGGAATGTGTAGAGGGCAGTCGTGCCCGTTTTCTGTGGTCCAATGACTAGGAACTTGGGCAGAGAGTCACAGTTTTTGGTCTTCGACCAGATCTTCTTGTGACGTGCATCGTCGCAAGGATTGCCCCAGACGGGATCTACCTCCTCCGGATGCAGGCGAAAATACATTTCAGCCAATTGTATGGGCGGTGCCGAGGCCAGCTTCAAATTGGTCCAACACTGCAGGAACTTGATGACCGATTGGAATGTGTAGAGTGCCAGCCGATCCGAGCCATAGTTAGACATATGCGTCATGAATATATTGATCGGATTGTACACTATGGTCTGGAACAGCTCACCACCCTGTATGCTCTCATCCAGCTTATCCCTCCCGCCCGGATAACGATCTATATACATGGTGTGCGTGAAGAGACCGCACGTTTGACGCGGCAACACCATGATGTTCCGATGAATGAAACCTCTTCTCAGTCGTGCGGGGCGTAAATGTGGATACTCTTCCGTCGAGGTGACCTTCACGTTCCACACACGCTTCCAGGCCATATAGAGCAGCTCGTGTGCCGGATATACACCAGAGTGATGCGGTGATATAGAGTACCCAGAGTTCGTGGGTATATTGTGCTCCTTGGCGAAACCATAGTTCAGCTGCATCTCGGCCATGAGCAGCGTGAGATTGTCATAGAGATGCGGCTGTTGATGCTTCCACATGTGCGAAAACCAATTGAACTCCTGCACATTCTGCAGCAGAAAATCATCGCCCAGATTTTCCTCCCGCGTGCCATGATGATAGTACTTCCCAGAGAAACCCAAATTGAAACGAAAACCGGGCACCATATGTCCAATGATCTTTTGAGTGGCCACCAGAGCACGCACATCATCCGGACGCAAACGCGTGCCTTTCTCACCCACAAAGATATCGTCGATGTCCACCAGTATCATGCGCTCCAAATTCAAACTCAGCTGCCCATGACTGAGATAGCTGAGCGCATCCAGGAATACCAAACGATGCAGCCAAAATCTCAAACTGCTGCCAAACAGCACACGCTGTATGCCATCCAATTGACCACGATCTTGCAGCACTGTGGTCAACGGCAGCTGCACCTGTCCCACACTATCCGCCGGATACTCCTGCGTATTGCGTTGTGCCCACTCTACGGGCTCGTACGTGCTATGATTATGCTGAAACACGGCCCAATCATCTCCGGGCAGTGCACCCCAGGCCGTCTCACCGGCGCGCGTCAAACGCAGAACCGATGAGCTGGGATTCAGGCTGGCATCACGCAGCCGCAGATTCGTGTGCACGAAAAGCGGAAAATCACGCAGCTGGGCACCGACCAGGGTCTCCTCGCTGGGACTGACAAAGCCCACAATGCCAACGGCATACTCCCGGCAATATTTGTCCAGCAGCTCACGATTCCATTTGTCCATGTTGAGATATTTGTCCAGATTCTCAAAGACAATGACGCCATAGCGACCCTTGTCCAGATTTGTGAGCACCGGCAGGCTCTTCCCCGCCACCTCCAGTTTATATCTGTGCAACGAGAGAAGAAGAAGCAAATATTTGAGTTGCAATCATGGCAAAAGAAAGAAAGAGGAGGTAGTAAGAGTAAGAGAAGTGGCAGCAGTTCGTGTTGAAAATTGTCAAAAGACAGGGATATAAAAGTGCATGTCAAACTGTGTTTGTGTGTGTGTGTGTCACACCAACTTGACATTAATAGAGTGAGACAGCAGCGGGTGTATTCGTGTGTGTGCGTACAAGCGAGATGGCAAGCAATGCTTTGGCAGCGTTGCATTTGACACCAGCTGTCAAAAGCTGTTTGCTGCGACACATTTGCCACAGCCACACAGATGCTGCTGCATTGGCCAACAGCAATAAATATGGCCAAAGTAGCTTGTGTGTGTGTGTGTGTGTGTGTGTGTGTGAGCGTTGATAACGGCTAATAGAGAAATGACACAAAAATATTGTCACTGTATATATAGTCAAAGAGAGAGAGAGAGAGACAGAGAGTGACAAATAGAATGAAAGGGCAGTAGTGTAAAGGGAGAAAGTTAGATAGGTAGAGAGAGACAGATTGACTGAGGGGGGTAGAGAAATAGAAAGAGAGAGAGAGAGAGAGAGAGAGACAGCGAGGGAGAGAGAGAGAGAGAGAAAGAGAGAGAGAGAGGCAGAGAGAGAGAGAAACAGAAAGAGACAGATAGTGAATGATAGAGTCAAAAAGGGAAGGGATACAGTGTAAAGGGAAAAAGACAGATTAGGAGGATGATACAGTGAAAGAGAGAAAGACATAGAGAGAAGAAAGAGTGAAAAAGAAAACGGATATACAGTAAAGAGGGGGGGGGAGAGGTTAGCAGTGATTTGCTGCTGCTATTAGATAAGGGCGAGCAGTAAACAAGACAAAATGCATTTCTGTCTGATTTTCAGATTTTCTAAATCTTTGAGCAAAGAAAAAAAAATCCAACTTGAAGTATGACAGTGCGGGCTAAGTTAGTTGAAGCTCATAAAATATAAGCCATGTCACATTTTTTTTTATAATCTATTGAGGCCATAACTATAGATATGAGTCTGCTGCAAATGAATTGTGTGAGGACATTTTGCGGACAGTTGAATCAAGATGAATTAAATGGTTTATAAATCAACTCAACAAACGCAAAAGTCACAGATTGTAGTTTGTAAAAAAAAACCTAGTATATGTATGGCCATTAATCATCTAATGTCATTTAATACAATCTCAAAAACGTATAGATCTTGTGTCAAAAGTTGACTGAGAAATGACCCCTACATTCAATCACAATTCACATTTATAATACTCATTTGTGCACAAGCTGCATGGAGTTTTGATTCAATTTCATTTGTATTATTCACATATATGGCCAATAAGCATAATAAATTGCATTTAATGTAAATATTATAAAATATATCTCACATGCACACATTTTTTTTTATAATTTTTATCTTTCTCTCTCTAATGTTTTTGCCAAACAGCTTAAATGTTTAATTAATATTCATAAATATTTGAGCTCAGTAAAAGAGTAATACAGATACAGAGAGATGGAGAGATTGTGAAAATGTGAGTGATATTTTACAGAATATTTTTTTTTACTATATACATATTTAAAATTTTATTTTATTCATTTGCAATTTGCATTTACAAGCAGCAGCAACACACACAAAAAATGAGAACCACAATAATAATTGCATTGCACATTTACGTGTAAATATGTGAGAAAGGCAGACAGAAAAGAAGAAAGAGAGAGGGAAATGAATGAGAGAAAGAGAGAGAGAGAAAGGGAGTAAGCGAGAGAGAGAGAGAGTGTGATAGTTATTTATGTTGAGTATGAAATGAAATCAATTTCGTTGTTATTATTTCAACTGACCCCAAAATGAAACCGACAAGCTGCTAAACCAATGTGCTGATGCCACTGTATATGTTGCATGTTGCACGCTGCATGTTGCATGTTAAGCCCTGTGGCAAATGCATTGGTTTTGTGCGTGAATTGTTTTGCATAAATATTAAAATATTTTGCACTGATATGGAAATTCCATTTGATTGAATCTATCTGTCTATCTGTGTCTGTGTCTGTCTGCCTGTCTGTCTGTCTGTCTGTCTGACTATCTACCTGTATGCATATATGCAAAATATTTGGTATATATATAAGCATATAAATCACTTGATGCTTATGCACATTTTGGCGGCTTTAAAGCTAAACAAACGGCCAAAATGTACGGCTAACTGAAGCAGCTTAAAAAAACTTGGTCAAACTCGATTCAATATGCCGAAACCACCGAAAAATCCCAGTAAAAAACGTAAATAAAGTTATAGCAAAAAAAAGTGAAGGAGGGAACAGATGTGTGGGCGTGGGAGATGTGGGCGGAGTGAGGCCAGTCAAAAGTTCTTGCACATGGTAAACATTTCTTTTTTTCGTCGGTCTTTCGTTGGGGTACCCCATGAAAATCTGTTTTTCTTTGCTGGTTTTCCACTTTTTATGCTTTTGCATTTTTTTGCTGCTGATTGTGTTGTTGTAGTTGTTGTTACTGTTATTCTTGTAGTTGTTGTTACTGTTGCTGTTGTTGTTGTATTTTTTTTTCATAACGTGCATTCGCTGAAGCATATTAAAATATTTTGCAGGTGGCCGTTCGACGCGCTCTGCATAAAAGTCATAAGGCAAAACATTTTATACTCTCTCTCTCTCTCTATATATATATATATATGTATGGGTTATGACCCCCAGCCGCCCCTGCCACCATACCCCCTCACACGCCATGGGGCGTGGCACATTATTGATAGTTATGTACATTTTTTTCTTGCTTCGTTGCGATGGGCTTGACAAAAAAACGCAATGACTTTTGCTCCCCCGTTTGGGCAAAGTTGAAGTTATGAGTGTGTGCGTGTCTGTGTGTGTGTGTGTATGTGGGTGTTTGTGTGTGTGTGTAAGAATTGTGGCAGGGTTGCGGCATGAAAAATGCGAACAGGGTTGACATACTGCATGCATTGCATATTTTATGGCGCGTCAACACGGAGACCATGTGTCACATGGCAAAGGAAGCGAACCGCACTAGCTAGCGGTACGCTGGGTGGGTGTATGCCAGTGGGGTGTGCTCTGCCATTCAAAATGGGCGTTTGTCCAACGGGATATTGAAAAATCGCTCGCTGTGCCGTTGCTCAATGGAAAAATAAAAAAAAAACGAAATGAATTGTTAACTGAAGCGAAAGTCAAAAAGACGAAGAGCAAAGATAGTCGCATTGCTGCTACTGCTGCTATCCAATTGAAAAATACACTACATAAATGAACTCCGCATTCATATCAGCACACTGGTGGGTTAAATGGGGTTAATCGAACTGCCATAGGGTTAAGTTAAGCTAATAAACCTGCGAAGGTATGGCCGCAATCGAACGGCATTTTTATGCACAAATATTGCAAATATTGCATAAATAAGCATATGTAAGTCGGGTCAAATATGGCAACTATATATAGTGGTTTATACTGAAAAATTTAGCCTATAATGCCTAGAATATATAGCTTATTTTCAGATATTTAAAAAAAAAAATGGTTTTTAATAATTGTAGCTTACAATTTTTTGTACATTTTTAACAAGAAATGAAACCATAACTGAAACCGAAGTCGTAACCCTCAAAACCGATTCATTTTTAAAAATCGATGCCGTTGCTTAAACCGATATTTCAATTTATCGAAATATATACCTAAACGTTCTTTTCATTTAGTTTCATTCCTTGATTTTTAATGCGTATTTTTCATGGATTTTTATTGATTTTTTAAGAGAATGGAACTTTTGGATTTTATACATTTTTAATGTTTTATATTAAGAGCAGAGAACTTTTTGTAAGCGTATCGAAACTTATTTGAATGACACGATTTTGATAGGGTGTTAAGGCCTTTGAGCGACGCCTCGTTAGCCAAACAAGAAGTGTATTAATTAAAGCGTTTTAACAGCTCCAAATGTTTGTTTAATTAACTATATAATGACACTTGCCAAGCTTTCTCTTTTTTATTTGCCACACACACACACACACACACACACACACACACACTCACACTTTTTTGTATGAGTGTATGTGTTGATATTTGAAATTTAATTGCCGCAGCTAAAGATAAACCCAGTTTAAAGCGAATGCGAAAGGAAGACAGACAGGGAGAGAGAGAGAGAGGGAGAGGGAGAAAAAGAGAGAGGGAGAAAAAGAGAGAGAGAGAGAAGGTTGAACAGATAGGGCGTGCTTGAGCTGGGGCTCAGGTTCATTTACAGGCCCGCAGCGGATTTGTTTTAAAAACCCATTAACGGGTATTACTTGCAAGTAAATAAATGCTGCTTTTTTTTTTGTTGCTTTTGTTGTATTTAACACACTCTCATATGAGTATGTGTGTGTGAGGGTTAGTGTGTGTGTGTGTGTGTGAGCGTGAGTGTTGAGTGTATATTTGTGTGAGCATTTGTAGCTGGCGCTCATTTGTTTGCATTTGTACGAGGTGTTAAATTATCCTCAGGATGCACGTAAAACTGCAAATGCCGACGTGAGCTGCTTGTTTGTTGTTTGCTGTAGTTGTTAAGATTGTTGTTGTTGTTGTATTTGTTGTTGCAGTTGTTGTTGCTGCTTTAGTTGTTTTATTTGCCGTTGTTGCAGCATTTATTTCCTGTGTTGTTGCAAGTCGCTTTTGGCTGTAACCCCAACGTTGGTTGCTCTTGTTTCTAATGCTGTTTTTTGTGTTGCTGCTGCTGCTGCTGCTGCTGTCGCTTATGCAGCGCATTAAATGAGCTTAGTTTTAGTTGACTTCCCAGTGCCACTTGGCCTGGCTTACACTCACTCACTACGCACCGTGGCAGACCTCTTTAGTCGCTTGCCACACCTACCTACCACCACCCACCGCCCACCGACCAGCATGGCCACAACCACCAAGCATTGCCATTGAGAGTGTGAGAGTTTGTTGTAATTTCATAGAGCGCTTAAGGGTCTAGTTTCAACTTGGTGGCAGCAAAGCTCTGCTTCTTCACGCTTACGCTTCAGCCTTGTTGATATTTGCGTCAGGAAATTAAGCTGCAGGGCTACTGCGAGTCAAAATGTCCCGGCGTCGTTGTCGTCCTCGTCGCCGTCTACTCATCGCTAATCGAAAAATCCACAATATTTACTTTGACTTTCAGCGGAAAATTTAATATATAACTGTATCTAGCTTTCTTTAGAGCTCAAGTTCTTCAGCTTTCAAGCTCTTCAGTTCGGCAGCTTGAAAAGATTTCATCTTTTTGAGATACTTTTAGTAAAACCACAAATATGAGGACCAAGGACCAAACACACAGAAAGAGAGATAGACAGAGAGAGAGAGTGAGAGAGAGAAAGGGAGACAACTTCAACATTTAGCTGGGCAAAAGTTCAGTCTGATTAGCTGTGAGAAATGTCGCAATTAGCTTGGGCTATGAGCATACCCACAAAACTTTCCTAATTGTCGGCACACTTGTGTGTCTGTGTGTGTGTGTGTGTGTGTTTGCGACATGCATACACGTGTTGCAAATAACTGTGCCGTGCTGCTTAACCTTGTCCAAAAAATGTGGCAATCGTGTGCGAAAGTGAAAAAAATACTCATTAAATAAATCAATATGTTCTACAAAAAGTCGACTTAATTGCTTCAGGTTATTAAAGAGCTCCTAAAATTACGTATTTAAAACTGAATTAAAAAGTAGTAGTAGTAATGGAAAATTCTAGATTTAGAGATTAACTGTTCAAATTATAACAATATGTATGATTTCCATAAATATGGGAGCATGAAAAAGCAATATTTAGGCAATTTAGAAAGATTTGTAATTAAATAAGAATTTCAAATATAATATAAAAATTAAACAAAATTCTAAAATGCATAGTATACATAATTATGTCATACATATATTTTAAAAATTCTATACAATTATCTATTAATTAATAAAAAATATCTCTTATCAAAACGTTCTTCATATGTTTATTAAAACTTTACTAAAATGTATAGTTTCTCTTTATTTACATCACAATTTTCCATAGTTTCTTCGGCTAGCACAGTAAATCATTATATACACTTTTCATTGAAGCCTTTTGAAAATTTTCCCTTTAATTTCCATTCTCTTTTCAGCTTGTTGTCTCTCAAATTCCACTTTAATTTACCCGGCTTGGAAACGTTCGACTACATTTTGTGCATAATCTTTTTACCTTGGCTATAATGATGTAGACCCCAAATAAGCATATATATTTACATTGAGAATGCCGACTTAATCCATTAAAAGACTTTACACGAAAATATCCTAATTAATTTTGCGTAATTAAGAGCAATTAGTCTGGTAGATTTTAACATAATTATGCACAACCGACTCCATGCGCATACAAATGGCAGAAGGCGAAAATCAATGCGACTACGGCTCATAAAATTCTTTCTGTGTATGGGTGTTAATATGCCTATATATGTGTGTGTGTGTGTGTATGTGAATGTATATTAAGACATTTTCTGTTAGCCATTAATATGACCTACAATTTCCACTTAATATTAAGTATACGACGTGCGAGCGCCAATGCGAACTCCTTAGACTTTGTAGTTTAGCCTTAGGCGCCTGCTTAATCTATACATATATCATAAATAAGAGCTAACCCAAAGGCAATTTCACTCCCACTCTCTCACTCCCATACTCTCCACTTAATCCCACTCTCTTTCTCTTTCTCTTTCACTCGGGACAGTAAACAATGTGAAAATTATACAACAAATGGCCATTATATGGCGCAGCTAAGTATTGAGGCGTAGGCGGCTCTTGCCATGGCCATGGGCGTGGTCTATTCTATTGGGATTGCGCTGGGATTTGGGCTGGGTAGACGGTGACGCCTCAACGGTCTCTCTTCTTCTTCTCCTACTCCCTCTTTCTCTTTCTTTTTCTGTCTATCTTGGCTCAGTTGCGGGCAATAAATGAGTTTAAACTAGAAAATTTATTATACGCCGCGAAACTACTTAAGTCAACGCCCAGGCAAAGGCTGCAGTAGGGCGCACACGCAAAAGCCAATGTCCTGGCATTGTGCGGTATCTTCGCAGCTCACAATTCGCGACTTGCCATACTTGACTCTTGACTCTTGACTCTCGACTCCCTCGATGGCGTCTACTTAGGCCAATATAATCAGACAAGGGAGCAGCATGTGGGAGTATGAGTTCAGGTTCACTTACGATACATAGCAGGGCAGGTGGTAGGAGTGGCAGCAATACTAGGAGTAGCAGCAGCAAGAGTTCAGGCTGCCTGCTGCTTGAGTAATTCAATAAAATAACCAATTTGTTGAAAAATAACAACAAGCAATGGCAACGGCAACGGCAACGGCAACGGCGCACAAAAGTCAGCCCAACTTGTCACACAAGAAAATAATGCGGGACGAGACGTGCCCCAGCAAGGACAACAAAACAAGGACAACAAGGAAGGCAGCAATCTGAGAATAGCAGCAACAGCAACAGCGGCAGCAGCAGCAAAGCAGGCAACAACGATAACAGCAGCCAATGCCCCATCACGTGGCAAAGCGCTAGAGCAAAATATTTTTTATTTATACGACACACACAACATATACATTGATACACACATACACCCATACTCACACCAACACTCACACACACACACACTGTTACATAAGTGTACTTATAGTAACTGTGTATGTATAGTACATTGTATAGCCATATTTGCAAGGAGTCGGCCTCTAGCGAATGCTTAAGCAGCTCGCACAGTGGGACAAGGGTTGGCTAACAAAATTCTAGAACTAACTGTAGATATAATAAACACATTTAAACATTTCAATAATTATATTATATAATTTAAAAGTTAATAATAATATATATTTAATACTTCTAATATTTATATTTGTTCTTTAATTATATTTTAATATTTATTGGAATTGAAAACCTATTTTTTTTTTTAAATTTACAATTATATATTTAATAAACTTTTTAATATTTATTATATTTAAATATTTGAAATTTTCATATATTTCATATAAAATGTTAATATGAACTCTATAATTTTCTGCGTTATTTATTTAGAACTTTGTAATATTTAAATAAATAAATTTTATATATTGCGTTCATATATTTAATTCTTAATAATTTTTGTATATTAAAAATGAATTTAATTTGTAAATTATATAATTTAAATAAATTTATTTTTAAAACATATTTTATTAAATTATTTCTTTATAATTTAAATATATTTTTTTTATGTATATTCATTTGTTAAATTAATAAAAAATTTTGTATTATAGTATTTGTATCTATTTGTAATATGATATTATTGCCAATCCAATTAAATGCGCATATATGACGCATGCATCCCACTGTGCCCATAAAATGTAGCAGGTTAACTCCATTGAATTGTGAAAAATTGAAAATAAAAATTTTCCGCGACATTATTAAAGTAAACATTGGCGCAAAAGGGTGTGATTATGACGAGCCAAGCAGTTGCGGCAGCTGCCATCTACAGCGCAGCAAAGTAAACATCGAAGCCAGGCAAAGAGGTAAAGAGGGGGTGGGGCGGCAGACAGTGGTGTACTGGCAGTGGCAGTGGTTGTTGTGTGGCATGATGTTGCCATGGCAAGCATCCAATTGTGGTGGCTGTTTATGGCGTTCGCCATGTGTCTGCAAATTGACGTCAGCGTAATAGAAGAACTGAACTGACTATACCGACTGCTGCTTCTCCTACTTGTCCTACTGTTAAAGGTGGTATTGCTGCTGGTTAGGGTGCTGCTGTTGGCATGGTGGCTGCTTTGGCTTCTGCTGCTGCTGGTGGCTTTTGCCATTTCGCGTTTTAAAAGTTTGGTCTCCCAGTGGCGCAATCAGCGCCAAAACGAAGCCAACAAAAGGATGAGCTGCAGGTTGAGGGCTGCCATGGCTGCTCTGCCGCAAAGCAAGCTACATTATTCAGCCAAATGCACACACACACGCACATACTCACACACGCACACACTCACACTTGACTACGCATATGTGCATGGAGAAAGCGAGAGATGGGGGCACTGTAAATGATAACAAGGCTGCTGATGACTTCCTACTACTGCTGCTGCTGCTTCTGTTGGAGTTGCCTCCTGCTGTTGCTGTTGCTGTTGCATGTAAGGCCGGGGCAGAGGTTTAGGGGGGGAAGGCATTTGTGCCTGACACAAAGCCAAATCAAAAATTGAAAATAAGGTTAAGTAGCTATTACCCGCATAATGTGGGCGTGGCAAATGGCAATTTAATAAACGCGCACCACTGCACGTCTACATGGCAGCATTTTAGAGTGATTCTCCTCTCCTCGTCAGGTCCCTCCTCGTCTTTGGGGTCGCATAATTACCTAGGAAATTCCATTAGAATTTCACGGCGCATTAGATGCCAACATCAACACTGAGCGCAGCCAACTTGGCGTGTTAATGCTTTTTGGTAGCCACTGTTGGTTGGCATGCCAATCGGAGCTCTGTGGACTCGCCTTTTCAAGCGTAAAAAGTTTTTGGCAAAAAACTTTTGCATACTTTTAGGGGGCAGCAACGGCTGGCAGCCATTTGTCTGCGCTGCTCAAGCACAAAATTGACTCAAGCTTAAAGAAGAAGAGAACGAGAACAAAGATAGGGAAAGAGAAAGCGAAAGAGAGAGTGGGAGAGAGAGAGAGAAAGCAAGAGAGAGAGAATGTGAGAGGTAGAGTGAGGCATGCTGCTGGTTGAGCATTTGGCAATCAATCAATTTGCAGGGCAGCGTCAGGATTTTGGCTGTAGCTAATTGGGGCACAAAAGCGACAAAAGGCGAACAGAAAATGGCGTAAGCACAGCAGAGAACAACGCATAACGAGCGATAGCGCAAAAAAGGGAGCAAAAGAAGCTGCGGCAAAGGGAAATAAATGCCGCAGAAGCAAAAAAAAAAGGTGCACAAAGGGTTGGCAACAATTAACTAGCCCGAGCAGACGTGGGGCTCTCACACATATAGACATATTACTAGCTTTCTCTCTCTTTTTCTCTCTCTCTCTTTTACTCTTATGTGTAGCGTAGCAAAGCCTTTAGTTTGTTGTGGCAGAAGGCAACGAGTGCCGCATTTTTCAGCAACTAATTGAGTGGCAACTTGGGCGCAATTTGCAGCGCAACGCGAGACACACACACACAGAATGCGTGCTCATAAATAATTGTTAATTAACTACCACCTGCCTTACAGATACACACACACAATCTCACTCTTTCACTGTCTCTCTCATAGTTAGTAACTGTACATTGTGTGCTGTTGCCTTGGACACAGCGCTGATTGCAACAAACTTAGACAATGTCTGCAACTTGACTTGCTCATGCATGTGTCTCTGATACTCTCTCTCTCTCTCTTTATCTCTCTCTCACAAACACACACATGTACACATACTCGCAGCAACAGAGAGATAACAGTCATCAACTGTAATGAGATTGAGCTGGGTAATGTTAATGAAATTTGTTGCCTCCATTGGCAAAGTTTTGTTCCGGACCCAGAGACAGGCGACAGGCGAGAGGCGACAGGAGACTCAGCTCTGCTTTGCTCTTCTCTGCTTTGCTTTGCTTCAAGTCAACTGAAGAGCTCTAATGAAGTCATTGATAAGCGCACAACAACATGCAATATACACACATACACACACATGCACACACACACACATACACACACACACACACACTAATACACTGATTAGGTACAGAGTGAATTGCATATTCGGTTAGTGCGCATAGACAATGGCCCAATGAGACATTTGTCAGCGGGAAAAGAGATGCTGGCAGCGAAGCGCAGAAAGCAGAAGAGAGATAGAGAGAGAGAGAGAGAGAGGAGGAAAGAGATACACATACAGTTGGCGACGCACAGCAAAAGAAAGCATGAGAAAGAGAGGCAGAGAATGTGGAGCATTGGATGGCAGTTGACTTTAGCTCTAGCTATTTGTACTTGAAATCTCATTAGAGTTGAAGCGCTTGCACTGACAGCAGGAGCGCTGCTACACGCTTACAAAATACGGCCAAATCTAGCGCAATTAATTCTGATTAATTATAATTAAAACTAATTGTATGCTTCTATACTTAATTAGTGAAACAAACTGAAGGCAACCGACATATAAATTTTTTTTCAACAACAATTTTTTTTTGGAATCATATATAAATGATTTCTGTCAGTGTATTGGCCAGCACTCCCTTTAGCTAGTTTTGGGCTATAACGATGAAATTTAATTATACAACACAAAGCAACTCGAGAGCAGAAGCAACAACAACAACAACAACAATAGCAGCAACAGCAACAGCAGCAACAAGCATTCAGCCCCTAGCAGCAAATTGAAATTTTTAGCCTTTTGACTTGAGTTTGGCCCCCGCTTCAGCGCTGCCACGCCCACGCCCATGCCCATGCCCGCAGGCCACAGGATCAACCACAGTAGCTGGAGCTAGCAAGCTATCCTTATAACCGCAATTTGCACACGTGCCCTTAATTTCTCATGCAGCAGCAGTGCAAAAGTGTGAAATAAAAAATTACACAAAAAAACAAATGCGAAAAAAAATAAAAAAAAAATAAAATAAAATAAAATAACAAAAAAAAAATATATATATATATATTTTTTATAAAAATGTTATTGAAAAGTTACGCTTGGCCCCAAAGGCACTTGACATGACACCCACGCCACGCCCATCTCTAGCCTTGCGCCCATCCATCCAGCTGCTTTTATAATTGCGGTTTTTTACGTCAGGCTGGAAAAGCTGCGGTCACTGCGGCCAGGCTCATACAAAGCAGAGCATGGCCAAAAGAATTACTTTTGCTGCCTGACGGCGACAAGTTTAAGTGTGTGAGTTTGAGTGTGAGTACGAGTGCGAGTGTGTGTGTGTGTGTGAGTGTGGGTGGCAGGAATTAGCTGGGCGTGGTTACAGTAATTGCAATAATGGCACAAAAACGAAGCTTACATGCTCTGGACAATGGGATTACGAAAACTCTCAGTTAGTCGAGAGCTTGCAGCATAAATGTAATCACGTTTAAACACACAAGTTGCTTGTTCTAAAAGCTGATTAAAAATGCCGTTAAAAGCTGTGCTAAAAACACATACTAACGCGCATACCAACTGTGAATATAATGAAGCGTTATACAAATTGGTATAATTTCGAACAAAGCTGTATTTGTTTTTCTTTTCTCCTATTAAAGCTTAATAAAGTAAAAGCTTAAGCTTGTTGTGGATAAAAGCCATTTCAACACGGCGAAAGCACATTAATATTAAAGCGTTAAGCATGTAATTACATTTACACTACCAAAGCTTAAGTGATGTAGGTCAAAAGCTAGTTTAAGCGCTTTAATATTAAAGCTTACAAATGTAATTACAATTACTAACTTTAACTAAATGAATATTGTAAACCAGCTGCTTAGAAATTTATTATGCCTGACAAGATTGATATCGTAATAAACCCTAAAAGCTGCACAGCAAAACCTCATCTTAATTTCATTTAATTTCAACGTTAAGCAACACCTAAAATTAGTCAAGTTAAGCTTTAAAGTGTAGTAAATCGTTTAGAATTTGCCAGCACTTTAACCAAGTTTTCATTTACAAATAGCTCAACTGATTAAATCTAACAAAATGTTCGAAGCAAATTGAAAAGCTTCAAGTTGTTGGAAGTCAGGCAATAACAATATAAAGTTTGCCACTTATAATAATTTCTTGGCGCATTAAATTAGCTGCAGATATTTCAAAATGCGGTTAAAGTTAAGAAACCAAAAATGGCAAAATCTGACTTTTACCAAAAACCAAAACGCCGCAGCATTTAGAGACAAACAACAACAAAAAAAAGAAGGAAAACTTCAAACCACGAAAGCGAAAGCTCATTAAAATTTTGAAGAGAGCGCTGCACAACCAGGGCTACCACAGTTGCAAGTTACAAGGGCGGGGGAGGGAGTGTATGGGCAGACCGAAAACTGCTGACTTAGTTGCATAGCCTGAAGCAGCTAACAGGTAAGATGTGAATAGGAGAAATATGCGAGACCAGAGACTTGATGCTGCCTCTCCACGCTGACTGCTACTTGGTTTCCGCTTGGTTGAAGACAGCGTAGGCGAGCATGGAAGAGTTGGGGGTTAGAGAGAGGTCGAATGTACCACACAAAAGCATAAGTTGCCAATTAAACTCGGAATGCTGTGCCTGCAGCCATGCAGCAAGGCAAAAGGAGCGGCATTAATTTCATAACCTGCCTTTTTATGGCCAGCTGCCCAAATTGGGTCAACATTGACAATGGCCAGGACCAGGCAGACAAGCCAACAAAATGGCAAAATGACAAAGAGAGAGTGAAGGAGAGAGAGGGAGAACGGAAGCAGAGGCAGGGAAACGTACAGAGAGAGAAAGAGAGAGAGAGAGAGAGAACGAGAGATGTACGAGCCAAGATAGATGGCAATGTAACTAAGGGCAGTGTTGCCTCTGCCGCACAAGGTGGCAACTCTGCCACTGCTCTTGGCATACTCTTTTTGGACTGCACTCTTGCAAAAGGGCAATTCATTGCTTCGGTGTCGGTTACTGGCTGCCACTTCCGGCTGCCGGGCTGCCAGTTACATTTCGGGGCACAATAATTGCATCGCTGCCTTTTGCAATTATGCAAATTTGTCGTAGCTAATTGTCTATGGTTCCTTCATCCACACCACAACACATACTTACTTGATACGATTGTAGACCAGAAGCTCGGCTATATCACGACCAAGGCCCGAATACGTTGTCTCCACAAACACCAGCACCTTGGGATCGATACGCAGACGTGCCTCCGAGCGATGATCGGGCGCTGGCGATGCATCACGTGCATGTTTCCCCGCTGAGTTCATCATGCGGCAGTTGATGATGGGCGCCGGATGCGTATCGCGTGGTATGAGTCTGTAATAAACACAGATAAAGAACGAAAGAGACAGCTTGATTAGTTTATATTAAAGTTTATTAACACATAAAACGATTTACGATTCACAAGCGCGTTTAAGTATGCTATGAAAATTTCTCTGCATTTTTTCAACTTCCAACTTTAATGACGTAAATTTAATTTATATATATATATATAATAAAAATTGCAATTTTTTTCTGCTAGTAACTTGAAACGCGCATTATGCACGCTCTGCTTGAGTAAATACTTTTCTTATTTCCTATTTCTTATACACTTTTAGATGCTAGAAGAAAAAAAACATGGTTTTAGCTTGCTTTTCAGCTTTTCCGTTTAGCTGCCACAAATATTTTCTCTGAGACGCTTTCCGCATTTAAAGATTGCAAATATGGCAAAAGCTCTGCTAAAGGCATCTTAACAGGCAGAGGTCAAAGCAAGACTATATATATATGAAAATATGCTACAAAAAAAAAAACTAAGAATTTATGTTGGGGTTTCTTTTTTGCTACTTTTTTGTGCTGTGGTGGAAGTGGGCGTGTGTTTGGGGTGTGTTTTTTGTGTTTGTTTGTTTGTGCGAAGGGGGTACGCTCTTGTGTGTGTGTGTGTGTGTGTGTGTGTGTGTGTGTGTGTGTGTGTGTGTGTGTGTGTGTGGCAAGTTGTGAAAGGACACATACACATAGGGAAATTTAAAGACTGCAAGAACAACGAGGCGTATGCGCAATATGCCAAATAACAACAACAACTGGCAGACAGAAGACAATGAAGTTGCTGCAGCAGCCAACAGCAACAGCAGCTGCTGCTACTGCCAATACAATGAACTGCGGCATTGTTGTCGCTGTCAGTTGCTGCTGCTGCTGCTGCTGTTGCTGTTGTTGCTGCTGCTGCTGTTGTTGTTTCTGCTGCTGTGGTGGCTGTAAAGTTGTTGTAGCTGACGTGTCACATATCTTCATTTGCATTGCGACTCATTAACAAGCCAACAAGCAGCTGGCAAAAGCATTCGTTCTCACTCATTCACAGAGCATACAACATTTGCCACGGCATGTGGCAAGTTGTCTTTAAAAATTCTTACAATATTCTGTGCACTTAATGAAGCTCTGTCTGGGTCTAAACAAATTCTAGCATTACTTTTGGACAGGCTTTTAGTTAGCCAGGCATTTTATTATATATGCAGCTTATGCAATTTGCACTTGGTCTCTGTGCAACAAACTGTAGACAGCAGCAACAACAGCAGCAGCAACAACAGCAGCAGCAACCACTAAGTAAAACGGCAACATGTGTTTAAAGTCCTTTGAGTCCCTTTCAAGCAGAAATGGCCAAAAAATTAACAAAAAACCTATTAGGCCAAGCCTCGAAATGTGCTAAAGGTCTGTCTGGCCTAGCATCCTTTTGGCCATGTCTCATACACACACACACACACACACATTCAGAATGCCTTTCACATGTGCAGGCTCCGCCTTTTCTCGTTGCAATGAAAAATGTAAATACTTTTAGCATGCGGCAGAGTGGAAAGGACAAAAGGAAAGGCAATGCCCTGGCCTGGCTGCCTTATAGAGAACCTTTACTCCTTGGTAAAACTTTGGCGCTGGCAAAACAAAATATTTAGATAGCAAATACATACTCCCACTCCTACTCCCACACACACATACACCCACAAATTTATACGAACTGCAAGAGAGAAATAAATAGAGCACACATACAAAACCTCGGCTCATATCAGCCAAGAAAAAAAAGAGGCGAAAAAACTTTTTTTTTCCAACTACTACGAAATACCCTATAATCTGCTGCATACTGCCCCAAATAGACTACTCCAGCTATGCTGCAAAAGTTATAAATCAAGCAAGCAAACTCACACTGAGGTTTTCTATATGGTATATAAGCACGAATGCATATTCAACTACCTTTGGGAATAGATCTAGTGATAGCAAGCCACGTATTAGCCGACTTGAGCAACAGTTTCCTCAAAAGTGGGCGTAAAACTTTATATGCGCTACTCATACGGCTAAATAAATTGTGCCAACTTAGTTTGAAACGTCAAATTATAGCTACTAAGTAGCGTTGTCAAGCCTAAAAGTTGCCTAAGTTCTGCTACTTCAATGTTTTACTAGTTGCAAGGTGAGTTGAAAAGCTTGTACAGAAACTTATAGCTGTTTGTCATAGAGCTTTGATTAGTTTAAATTAAAATTGTGATTAGAATTGAAATAAATTTAAGCTTGCATATGCTTTAGTATCTTTAATTGAGCTTTCAGATCGAAGACTTTAAAACTACAATCACTTGAAGCTTGTTTGAGCGCATAAAGCTACTTAAAGTTGCCTAGAGAGCATTCATTTTTTTATTGGCTGCTGCAAAGCTCTAATATGTTATTAAAGCTTATGTGTTGCTATAGGAAATTAATACAGAGCATACACTATTCGTTCTTGAAAAACTGTAAGCTTTTTCAGCTACCTCGTAGCTTGTTAAACGCTTTTGGGGCTGGCGGCGTCTACAACTGGCAACAGATGATGATGAAGAAATTCTTGTTACTCGAGCCTTGTTTGCATTTCGTGCAACATTTGCGTGGCATGCAGGCAGCCAACAAACAACAACAACAGCAACAAATACAAAAACAATATCAACAACAACATCAGCAACTGCTACTAGACACAGCCAAAACAGTCAGCACAACCTGGCCCATTTGCTGACGCTGTTCGCCGTTCGCTGATTTATTTGTGCACAGCACAAAATTTCCGTTTCCGTTTTTACTGTTGCTGTTGTTATTTCCACATGGCCATCAGAGAAGGCGTGGCACATGGTGCCCATGCTGTGCTAACTGGGTGTGGCATGAAGTTGCGTCTTTTGTGCCGCATAAATTAGGCTAACAAAAAAAACTGAGTTTATGCATTTTGGTGGACGAGCAACACGCAAATGTTGCACTGTCAACTGTTTTGCAATGTGCAACAGCAGCAGCTGTGGCAATCAGTTTGGCCAGAGCTTATTAGTCAACTTTGGAAGACCACAAGCTACCCTTTTTATCCTGTGGAAAAAAGGAAAAAATCCCAGAGTGCAATCACAAATCGGTAGCATTTTACGTATGTGTCGTGCTTTAAGGGCCACAACTACAGCCACGCTTCGAGCGTAATAGAATACTGCAATCAGTCGCACCACTCGCGCCACCCGCACCTACCCGCACCACCCACAACAGTCGTGCCCAGCCCAGCCAAGTTTCATGCACTGTGGTCCATTGTGGGGCGGCACGCTCAAACAATAAATCGTATGTAAAAATTTGTAATAAATTTGCAAAGTAGCAAATGCAGCAGCCGCAAAGTGTGGCGCGACCAACGGAGCGCATACGTAATGTAGCCCTGGATAACGAAAGCATATAATAATAATAAAAAAAAAGACCGAGAGCGAATCTAGCGCAAGGATATGTGTATGGCATGCTATACGATCTACATATAGCCAAACAGCCAGAGCTACAGCCACGACTACAGCCCAAATAAAAATGACTGAAATACATAAAAACCAAAAAGCAGCTCAGCCAACAAAAAATGTAAAAAAAAAGAAAAAAAAAATAAAAAAATAGTTCAGCTAAAGAAAAACCAAGCCAAAAAAGAAAAACCGAAACGATACGAAGCGCAGAAATAGAAAAGAAGACAAAGCGTGCCATTTGTATAAATTGAGAAGCGCATAGAGCGGCGCTCGAAAAAAGCTTTTGCTTTTGCTGCCATCGAGAGTCTGAGTCTGACTCTGGGTCTGAATCCAAGTCTGAGTTTGAGTCTCTCTATAAGTTCAGAGTTCAGGCTAAGCTAAAGTTGCTGCATATAGTTTTCCAAGGGATTATGTATTTTTTTTTTTTTTTTGTGTGTGTGCGAAAGGGATTTAAAATGTAAATTATATTTCTGCTTACATTTCTAGTAGCAAATTAAAATGTTGGTGCATATTTTCACAACTTTTTCTCAATATGTACATATTTATGATTAAAAACTCTCAAACAACTGTGTGAGTATTTGCATAGATACTCAGAGGGTGACTACTAAGACTCGAAGCGTAAGACTGTGTAATTTAATGCTACTATTTATTATTTGCCACAAGATTTATACGCTGCGTATTTATGCTATTTACACCTTGGCTATATAATGGAGCAAGTTCATCTCATGATAGATTACAGAGTCGCAGTTAATTTAAAGTACTTTCATTTATCAATGTCAAAGCACTTTAGTCATGCTTTGTTGAGAAAAGATGAAGCCATTATTTATAATATATATAGAGCACATATTTATGCACATTAATGTATATATATATATTTTGGGAATAAATACTGCAAAAATATTTGTTTGTCATTATGCAGAGTCTTAAGTGTACCATAAAGTCTGCTTGCAATACGCTCCTTTTCTCTCATTATACGCATAAATTTCAGTTTAAGTGCCGCATCATTTTCAGTTCAATATGCTGTCGCTTCAATTAACAATCTCAACTGAAGCCACCAACCCTCGACCCCCGCGTAATCCCATCCCTTCCATACATAAATTCACTGGAAAACAACTACAGCCACTTAAACACAATGAGAATCACAAAGAAAGGCGCAACTGCAGCACTCGAAATGAGAAAAAAGAGAAGAGAAATTAAAAATAAGCAGCTATGCTTGCGGCGCCTCGTGCTGCCAATTTCTCTTCTTTAAAAAGCAAAAGAAAGACAGAGAGAGAGAGATAGAGAGAGTGAAAAAGAGAAAAAAAACTTAATTAAATAAATCAAGCAAGCCAAGTTCAATTGGATTGCAACGGAAATGAGTGGGAAAATGCCAGCAGAGACCGAACGCCAGTTTGGCCAAATGAACTGTGAACGCCAAGTGCAGAAATGGACGCCAGCCTGGCCTGGACCAGGAGGCAACCAGGATGTGTCAGGATGTATGCAAAAAGAAGGCAGTACTCCGTATACAACAGATTGCCTTGAAAGGCTTCTCCAACCGCCAGACTGTCCCACTGTACGACTGTCCAACTGGCTGACTGTATGAGTCGGACTCTGCTATGGTCTGGTCTGGTCTATGCTGTCTCTGCTTTTGCTCTGTTGCTTTGCTTTGGTCGTCTGTCGTCTGTGGCTGCCTACGTCGGTCGTTCGGTTTGTTTGTTTGTTTGTAATTGCATTTCAAGCAAATAAATGTAATTATTTATTGCATTTCGCCAGCACACAGTTGACACGACACTGCCTACAGAGAGAAAGTGAAAGAGACACGGAAGGAAGAGATGAGGATGAGGAGGAGGCAGCAGCAACATCACCAGCAGCGCTTGCATTCACTTAATGAAAATCATCGTGAAACGATTGCTAATGGTTCACTTGCTCTACAGTCACACACACTCCTCCTCCTCTACACCAATCGACCATCCTGTGCTGTGGACTGTGTGTCTGTACGGCATAATGTAATCACTTTTTGTAAAAACAAACACACATATAACACGGCGCTGTTATTGTTGTTGTTGCCCTGTGGCAATTGTCATCTCTATAATCGCATTTTCAATTTAAATGTTTAGTCAATTAATGCACACAACTTATATTACATGACGCATACGCTATGTTGCACACACACACATATTCTGGCCACACACTCCATCAGTCAGTCTGTCAGTCTGGCGCACACATTGTGCTCCATTGTGCTTAAATATTTGCTAAATCCACTACACTGCCAATTTGAATTCATGTGTTTATTATCGACAGAGAACACTGACTGACTGACTGACTGATTGACTGATTGACTGACTGACTGATTGACTATTATCGACAGAGAACACTGACTGACTGACTGACTGAAGCGTATTTTAGTGCATTTTAGTTGGTTAATTCAACTATGGCTCTGCCACGCCTCCTCCCCCATGGCTAGCACATTTTGTACAGCAAAATATCAAATTGCATTCATCGTATTTAACACGCAAAGCAAATATACGCCACATGTACGTCATATATATTTTGTATATAAACAGAGACGCATAAATACTATATCCCATATACGTGTGTATGTGAGTGTATATGTGAGTGTGTATGTGAGTGTGTATGTGTGTGTGTGCGTGTGTTTTAGCATGCATTGCGGCTTACACGGAAAAATATACAGGCTACAACAGCAGCAACATTCACATACAATTACGTATATATATGAATAAATAAATATCTATGAAAAACTCAAAATTTCCATTGGTCTACAGAATCACACATTATCGATTAATATTGTTTAATAAATTAAAAAATATATATTTAACAGCCTGTCATGTTTATTTAAATTGGAAAATTGTAAAATATTTTGATCAGGAAAAATTTTTGCATTTATATAGATCTTTTGTATACTGGAAATGCAATTTAAATTGACATATACTAATATACTAATTACATTTTTAGACAAACATTTCCAAATGCATTCTATGTAAAGTATTTATTTTTATTTTTAAAAATTTTTAACCAATCCTAATCATTTTTGATGTATATGAAATTGTAAATGTCAAAACGTCTAGGATAAATGAAGAAGATTGTTAAATATATTTAAAAAATATATTTTTGATTGCCTGAAATATTTATTTAAATTATTAAGTTTTGATTGAAAAACATTTCAGCATTTATTTGGAATTTTTGTGTACTTTTTAGCAAATGCAATTTAATTTTCTTTTGACATATTCTAATCGAATTTATACAGCAAAATATCAAACCGAATCAAACGAAGGCATTTATATTTATTTTTAAATTTTTTTTAACAAATTCTAACCATTTTTGCTGAGAGATTAGATTGTAAATGTCAAAATGTTTTGGACATTTTTGTCGTGTGTCCTAGCATGTTTCGCATTACAAATCAATTATTGTAGAACGACAGGCAACTTTGACATGTGTGTGTGCGCCATGTTGCGTGTGTGTAGAGTGTTTGTGAGTGTTTAAAGTATGAAGAGTGTGTGTGAGTGTGAGGAGTGCTTGTGAGTGTGTGTATTATGACTCCATGCAAATCACGTAGCTTTGCATTTTGGCAATATGCGTTTTGCACCTACAACGACAGCTGTAACAGCAACAAAAAGCAACCGGCGTGTGCCTCTGAGTGTGTAGAGTGTGTGTGACAGCTTGTGTGTGTAAAGTGAGTGTGTTGGTGTGCGAGTGTAGTGTATGTGTAAATAATGACAGACAGCATAAACAAACACGCACATCAGCAACTGGCGACCGCCTGTCGCCGGGGGCCAACCACAGGAGCAGGCGGCGGAGTATGTCACATGTTTCCGCTTTTTGCACGTGACGCACAACCGAACGGACATGCACATGGACGCACATACACACAGGATATACTCAAACACAATCACAATCACACTAACACTCTTACACATCCACATGCATATAGAGTGTATGCCAAAAGCATTTGAATTCATTAAACTGAAGCAGATTTGATGCACAAGTAATTTGACTTGAGCCGCCTCAAAATGGCCAAGCCTTTTGTGGCTGCAACTGTTGCTCCTGTTATTGCTGTTGTACGTACTCTGCTTGATTGATGACGCTGCCACACACACTTGGATAAATAATGAACTTTTGGCAGAGCCTGTTAAGCTCTCAAATTAAATTTAAAGTGCAAGCAACCAAGTAAATATTTAATAATCCATACAAACACAAACACTTTGTATTCAAATTCAAATAAGTTTCGCCTCGGCATTTGCGATCAACTCGTTTATAAAACAAAACCAAAAATATGGGGGGCAAAGAAAAAAACTGGAGAAACCAAGTCAAGTACTTTGCCAGCTGATGAAAGTAATCAAAAAGTTTTGCTCCTTGTTTTGCCTCTGTGCAACTGCTTTAAGTTGCAGCCAAAGAGAGAACCGAAGTGTGTACAAATTTTTGCATTTTTTTGTTTGGTTAGACCCTATGTTTAAAAAACACAAAAAGGGTATATGAAAATTCTAAAAAGTTGACTTGTGTCACAAGCAGAGGAAAACTTGCCGTAAGCTATAATATATACCTTTCCTTGATCAGGATAAGAAGCAGAGTAGAACAAGTCTGAACACATACCCCATTATTTATGCACTCGCCCTTTCTTCCGTTCATTTGCTGACTGAATACAAGGTCCTTGTTGTCGGCCACCATCCCTACTGTTGAATAATTTTTTGTTTGTAAACTATAATTGCGAACTAAAGTACCTGAAACGTTGCTTTTCGTTTTATTACTCCTTTTTTCTTTTGCTGTATGAAATTAAAATGCGAAAAGAATTAAAAGCAAAAATACACAAACACACACACCAATGTTGTCCTGTGTGTGTGTATGAAGAGAAGTAAAACAACAGGAAAATGCTCTTTAGAAATTCTCTTACCTCTATGCACGCAATTATAAATTATGAACAAATATTTTTATTTTCCTACTGTTGTTCGCATTGCAATCTTACACCTCAAGCATCCCCACGTCACCCTTTTGCTATGTAGGAAGAAGTACGCAAACTTTGGAATAAAGCAAGAGGTGTAAACTTTTCAGCAGCACTATGTCGTGTTGTGTCGTGTCGTCGTCTTGTGGCTCATTGGCCAAAAAACAAAAAAAAAAAAAAAGATAATGGAAAACTTGGCCAAACAAGTCACATAAAAATCGTTGATCATTGTAAAGCAGACAAAAAAGCAAAAAGACCAGATGAAAGGATGAAAATTGTTCAAAGTTTTTGGCCATATAGAGCTCACAAAAAGAAGGTGTTGACTACTAAGATACACGCTCAAGTGGAAGGAGTTTTTAACCTCGTTTCAAGTTTTTTAGTGAGTTTGTAAAAAAAAAACCCCTACTATACACATACCCATCGTATCGATATATATATATAGAAAGTGCTTTTGTAAACTTAAACTGACCAAATTAAAAGGTATGAGCAGCGCATGGAGCTTAGTTAAAGCTTTAGCTGGAAATGAATCAGCTGCAAATAGTTGAGCTAAAAAATCAATAGGAACTTAATTTGAACTTTTATGAAACTTTAATATTAGGTAAGGCCATAGTGTTTCGAATTGTGACAAAGAGGAATCAGCGCGTAAAGTAGTCGAGTGTGCTCTGCAAAACGGAAAGAGGAGTAATGTAAGAGGTCTCTCAGCCGTGCTGAAAAACTTTTCAACCACTACCATACAAAAGAAATCTTAAATAAATAACAAGAAATGTAATAAATGCCACAAACAAAATTTTTGGAGTGTGATTTAAGCAAAACTCTCTCGAGTACAACTCACTCTAACCTCTCTCTCACTTTTACTTGAACTGACTCAATAAATTTTGCTTTTGTTTAAGCTACACGTGCCACATTTAACAGAGAGAGTGCAGAGTCCAATACATACACAGTACTTGGCCACAAATTTGATTTGAGACTTTGTGAAGTATTACACAAGCGAAACAAATTAAATTATAGAGGATGAAACATTTCCCTTTCCTCCTTTTTTGTGATTTAAAGTAGTTGTTAAAGCTCTTTTACCCAAAAAAAAAAAAAAAAAAAAATCACTGGGCAAAGTTGAATGAGAGCAAAACAGAAGCGAATGCTTCATGAATATTTTTGTGTTTTGTGCAATTTATTTGCTTTTGCAACATGAGCAACGCTGGGGTAAAAGACTTCACACTGCTGTTCGCACCTGCCATACACAACTGTTCATTAAATCTGCAGCAAATTGAAGAGAGAGAGAATTCGATTTTTATTATATACCCTGTGCAATAGACATTGCTAGAAGTGGAATTGATGGATCGTGGATACCAACATAAGATAAAACAAAACTTAGAATCAAGTTTCATAAGCTAAGCCTACGAAATTATTATATCTATAGGTCTGTAATGTGCTATCCCATATAGAACTAACTAAAATTATATACTGTATTATTACTGGAATTTTATGTAACTATATTTTTCATGGATTTCTCAACGTAAACAAGCCAAAACTTTTAGTCAGGCACGCGCTGCTGCAGCACGTTTATTTTGTACATTTTTGTTCTTTTAAATCCAATCAAATACGTTCACAACAAACAGCTGGACAGCCGGGGTGATAGCCAGCCAGCCAGTTGGACAGAAGGACAGAGTTGGACATGGCATGCTCATGCAATGGCCTGGCATTGGAAATGCCACATCCGCCTGCGCATCCGTTGTTGCCACTTGAGCACAATGGAAAATAGTTGAAAATGGTTGCAAATTGAAGCGTGTAGAGAACGTATGATAGCAAATCAGAGAGGGAGAGAAAGAGTGAAAGCGAGAGGGATAGAGGTACTCACCCGTCGAACACATCGGTGCCCACATAATGCGTGTAGTAGAAAATGCTAACCACGGTGATGGCAAACAGGGCCAGAACGCAGCGTCGCACATTGATGCCAATGCAGCGACGTGCAATTAAATTACAACAACTAGAAATGGTGGTAGTGATGCCGCCATTACCATAACCGCTCCCACTTCCACTACCGCTGCCGCTGCCGCTGCCAATGCCTGTTGTTGATGAGGTAGAATTAAAATCGTAGCTGCTGCTGCTGTTGCTGTTGCTGCCATTGGTTTTCGCCTTGTACGTGACAATGCCGCTAGCCAGAAAACCGTTAGATGCGCGCATCGCTGTCGATGATGGCGGCAATAGCATTGTGCGATCCGTGATGTGTTGCTGATGCTGCTCGTGCTGCTGCTGCTGCTGCTGTTGTTGTTGTTCATGCAGCTCCATGTGTTGCATTGTGCTGCCGCCATAACTAAGCCCGTGACCATAGCCATTCCCCGTGCCCGTGCCCGTAATCGTGCTGTAATGCTTATTGAAATGGTTGCATGCCGCATCCGTAGCCGCATTCACATTCACATCCACATCCACATCCACATCCAGATCTACATCCGCATCCGCATCCGTATCGGCATCCGTTTGCGTACCGGTCACGCTTGTGCCGTGTCGGCTTGAGTCCATTTGATGCTGCTGTTGCTGTTGTTTAATGAGTTTTTCATATTTCAACGATTTGCCAGACAGACGATTTGCACTAGGTTTATTATAGCTAGTTATTGCTGTTGTTTTTGCTGTTGATGTTGTTGTTCCAGTTGTTGTTGTTGTTGTTGCTGTTGCTGTTGCTGTTGCTGTTGCTGTTGATGTTGCTGTTGATGTTGCTGTTGTTGCTGCTTTTGTGGCTGCTGATATTGTCATCTTTTTGTGGTTGGACTAACGCTTCGGTGGTTATTAACAAAGTCTTTGCCTAAGTCTCTAAATGTAGCATATACTAGATATATATTTATTTATATTTCTAATATTATCATGTAAGTATACACATATATATTTAAATTTTGTATATATATGTGTGTGTCGATTGCTCTGTTTTCGCTTTTTTTTTTTATTTGTTATAATTGGCAACGTTGCTTTTGGGATATGTGTATTAAAAACTTTTACAGAAATTGTTCTACTTCACTATGGCACTAAAAGAATGTTTATTTTTTTCCCTTTATCAATTTATTTCAATTTAATATTATTTATTATTTATATGTTTATTTATATTTGTCACTAGTAATTCATTAAAATAATCGCCATTTGATATGTTTCCAGATTTTCAAATATTCATTTTGTTTGGCCATTGTGGCTGTGAATATAGTTCGAGTTATTATTATTGTAACAGTGCTTATACTGGCTTCTGTTCGTATTGTTGTTGTTGTTAGTATTATTGCAGCCAGTGTTGAGGGCCATTATCAGTCATATGACAGACCTAGTTACAGTTGCACCACTAATCAGGCATTGACTGCACTGGAGCGTCGCTTATCTGCAAAAAGAGTTAAAAAAGAAAAATATGAAGCATTAAATAAATTGTGTGTAAAGAATAGTAAACAAACATATCTACGAAGTTTTCATGATGTATAACATCATGCATAGCTTGATGATAGCATAGAGAAAAGTCTATTAAATATATGTTACAGAAATACAATTGATATTTGTTTAAATTGATAATAAAATCCATTTAATATTATTGCATTTGCTACGCAATCTGCAAAAAATAACTTTTCTATAAAGCGCTTAACAAACAGCAGCAACTAATCCAAAGAGTATTATATCATAGTCAACAATGCTGCTTGATTATAGAACCATAAACAATGAAATAAAACACAATTCTATTCATTTATTTTGCCATAATTATGTACCGCATTAATTGCTTTCAATGACGTACAAGCTGACATTTACGAAAACAAATCTCGTAACAAAACGCCCCCCAGTGACCACAAAGTAGCCTCAAAACGCTCACACCAGACTCTGGCTTATATTTTTCTACATGTGCTATACATTTTATATATATTATATAAATTTATCTAGCGCCAGACAGTTGTCAATATCATTTGGCTGGGTTTTCCAAGTCCAAAGTAAACAAACATATTGATAAAGCAGCAAATAAAGTGTAGGCAACCGCAAAATATCCAACTCAAACTTCAAGCTCTAGCTCAACATATATTAAGGCTGTATATATATGTGCACACATATATACATACTTCTGTGTTTGTGTGTGTTTAAGCATTAACTGCACATGTGGCTTACTTTAATTGCAAATGGCTGCGGCTGTCGCTTCAATAATGACAACATACTTTCAGGCGCTTTACGAGCCCTCCCTTCAAACCAAATGAGTCAATAATGAGGTTTAGATGAGCAACAAACTACAATATTTACCAAACTCTTGTGGCCAGCAACAACATTCTGTTGACACATGTTTGCCCGACACAACTTCAACACTTCAAATATTCTGAGCGAAGAGGAAAAAAACGAAACGAAATTAAAGTAAAAAGATACTTTAGGTTGGTAGTAGTAAGCGATGGGAATTGCTGGGCATTTTATGGCCTGTATTTTATGGTATGCCACATAAATTAAAGATTTCACCTCAACAGGGCGTCCCCAAAAATTTTGATTAAAAAAAATCTAAAGCTTCAGAGAAGAAATTTATATGAAAGTGTAGAGTGAAGTTTTACAGCTTTAGGCATAACGAATAAAGTATGAGCTTGACCCGAGAGTTGGTAAGACTTTCAACAAAGGCCAAAACAAATAGAAATAGGCTGTAAATTAGAGCACAATGGGATTAAGCTCTATTGATAATAAATACACAAAATGCTAGGCTTCAAATTCAATTTCAATTACATTTACTACGATTTTAATTTATCAAGGCATTTCTATGCTGTAATTAACTTCTTGACTTATGCATTGGCTTCAAGTTTATTAATAGAGTGCAAGTTAAAGTTGTCAAAGAAATTAACATTCATATAAACTCATTCATATTGACATTCATAGTCACATTTGTAGGGATATTCAAGTTTAAACGCATAATTCAGAGCTCAATTGCCTTTTGTATTTATTAATTGTATAAGAGTTTCAGCCATGGCAACTGACAGCAGCAATGCACAAGTTGATCATTCAATCATTCTCTCATTTGTTTCACTCAAAGCATCAACCACTTCACAAGATACTTGCAATAATTTACAAACAGCATTTTTCTAACTCAACTGCAACATCAACATCAACAACAACAACAACAGCAGCAACAGCAGCAACAGCAGCAGAGAACAGGCAACATTGAGCTAAAGTTGAAGTAACAGCATCAGTGCCGGCAGCAACTCTTCAACGAAATGTCTGAGCAGACAACAACAACGACAACAACAACAGCAACATCAACATCAGCAACAAACACTGGGAGAGAATGTCTCTGCACATTCTTGGCCTTGTTTTTTGCTCTGTTACAAATTTATCATTAAAATGTCAGAACTTAAATTGATTCAAAAAGTTTAGCCTGCCACTGCCGCTGCTGCTTCTGCTTGATGCTGCTGTTGCTGCTGTAACTGGGTTTTGGCAGCATACAATGCCACGCCCATTGCTCTACACCCACTACCAACCCACAATTGCGCTGTTTGCATTGTCGCTTTAGGCTGAAGTTCTATATACCCTAAGAAAAGCAATAGAAGCGAGAGTATAGTTGATAGAGAGTTATTGTTGAGTGTTTGCCATGTTATACCCTGTGATCCTGCTAGAAAACGTATGCAGCACATGCGACTGTAGCATGCCCCTACTGCCAATGTATATGTGTGCGGCTGCTGCTGTTTGTTTGCGTCGCTTTGCTGCATACTTTAAGGCTCGCGCGAAAGAAAGAAAACAGGAAAATGTGAAATGAAGAACCAAAGAGTGGGACAGTAAGAGGAGTAGTGGGTTGTGGTGATGGTGGTATTGGTGGTGGAGTACTGCAAGAACTTTGCTTTTTCTTCGTTAGGCAAAAAACTTGTTTAATTTCCTCTTCAATTGTCCATGCAACCAAGCGTGGCATGCCCCCTTATACTTTTTCTGTGGCATAAATACTTTATCTAAACTTTCGCATCACTCGATGTTGTTTTTGTTTTTGCTGCTGCTGTAGTTACTGTCATTGTTGTTTTGTTTGCTGATTTGCTTGTCGTACAACTATATCTGTACGTTTTGTCTGTCTGTCTATCAGTCTGTCTGTTTGTCTATCAGTTTGTGTGCATATTTATGTTGCCCACTGTATGCATATCTATATTTATATAGCTGCAGGTCGTCTTCCCCAACAAATTTATGTGGCATGCACTTTTCAATTTACATCAAGTATTTATGCAACACCCCCCCCCCCCTCCCCATCTCCATCACACTGCCACGCCTCCTCCTGCATCACACAGCCCAAGCTCAAGCCCTGCTGTGACGTCTGATGCACTGCAGCACATCTTTTACCGTTTTAATAGTTATGTATTTTCTGGCTAATAACACATGTCTCTAAAGTTTCATCTCGAGTTATTTCAATTTTGGTTTTTCGGGCTCTGCAAGACGATTCCATTTCTGGTATTTTTGTGTATACAATGGCATCATGTTGCACATACACATGCTGTGTGCAAGGTTGAGGGGAGTGTGAGTGCAAATGCGAGAGGGAATGGGAATGGCAAAGGGAATGGGAGTGGAAATGGGAACTGCAGCGGTTACAACCATTAAACAATTTGCTGAGCATGTTGAAAACTTAATGCCACAAAACTTCGCGCCCTGAGACTTTAATGCTCAACAAGAGAGTTGGAGTGTGAAAGAGAGAGAGTGGGAGAGAGAGAGAAAAAAAACAGAGCGAGAAAGGGAGTGACAGTAAGTAAGAGGGGAAACGGGCAGCAGAGGCCACAATGAGCACCTCACAGCTTCTCGCGTGGCTTCCAAGTTTTTCCAGTGTTTTTTGCTGTTGCTTGTGGCCCTTCTTATTATTCCGCTTCATCTTATTATAGTTGTTGTTGTTGTTGTTGCTCATTTTTGCTGGCCTTTTCGTTTTCTTTTAATGGTTTTGAAAACTATTTATTTTACGATACATTTTTGTTTACATTGTTGAGCTCTGCTGGGGCATCGTTTACGTGAAAACTTGCCTCCCCCTATATCGTATCCCGCCTTTTAGCCCAGGGGCCCCCAGGGAGCTAGAGAACGAACGAGGAAATGAATGAGGGGGTGTTGAGTCTGCCTTCAGCATATTTCTCTAAATTGCATTCAAGGCGTGTGGCTGGGCCAGTCGGACCAACATACAGACAGACAGACAGGCCCTGCCGGTGTTACAGCAAGAACAATAACAACAATAAGAGCGGGAGTAAGAACAGGGGCAAGCAGCAGCAACAAAAGCAGCAGCATTAGAAGCAGCAGCAGCTGTTGTTAGCTGCAACTATAATAATAATGAGTAGGAATAATAAACTACAATGCGTCGATGTTTATATACACTTTTAACTAAGCAAGACAATAGCACGAAATTTAGTTTAGTCAAGGCTTTAAAACTTGACTACAAAATTTCAACAAAAATGATCAAACTCTAAGAATTTTTCTGAAATATTTACTACACACATTAGATACTTTAAATCTTGAAAGTATGCCTAGATCTATAGATTAAAATGATATAAAGATATATATTTTGTATAATCCCATTGATTCATTTTTAATGGCATAAAGGCATTTTAAAGGCTTTAAAAGCATTTCAAAAATCTTGAAAAAATTTTACCAAAAACAAGTTTTATAGAGAATTTTTGAGATTATAGATTGCTTTTATCGAAACGATATATCTTTCATTATGCAAATATTTTCATAGCTTTTGATTATTGATGCTTAGTTGCGCTCATTTCAAGCTTGTGGCAATAACATTTTTTTTTTATTATTTGGTGACTAATTGCAGCTGTCGGCAATGTTGTCCAAACAGTTCGATCTTAATGAGGCTGGCTGACCCACAATACAACAAAGCTCAAGCTAAATAAAGCTATATAGACTTCAGTCCACAGAGAAATCGATTAGTGCCTTTTGTGTGATTGTGAGTGTAATTGTAAGTGTGATTGTGAGTGTGCGAGTGTGATTGTGAGTGCGGGTGCGACTAAAAACAACAATTGCAGCAATAACAACATTAAAGTGTGCCCCAGAGATGTGGAGTAACCTCTATATACCTATGCATAGAGTCTTCAATGGTTTTTTCTTCCAATTTTAGCTTGTTTTTTTTTTTGTTTTTCCTCTTTTGGTGTTGTTGTTTTTGTATTTTCGGCTGCCCATTTATCAGTCAGGCAGTCAGCATATTTGTTATTGTTTTTTCGAATGTGTTGCTGCTTTTGTTGTATTGATTGTTGTCTATTGCCTTTTGTTTTGCTGCCATTTGTTTGTCTGGCCCTTTTCGCGTTTTTTGTTAGCTTTTCGCGCGTTCACAGCATAAACAGTGCCACGCCCACAGCGCCAACCGTCGCCGCCTCTCTCTCTATCTCTTACTTCCTCTCTCTCTCTCTCTCTCTCTCTCTGCAGCCACTTGACAGACCAGACATATTGATAATCGTTTTCAATTTGTGTTGATTTTGCTTGCAGCAACAACAATAAAACACAACGAATTGAAAATAGCAGAGCAAGTGAAAAAAAAGAGGGAAATGAGAGAGAAAAAAAGAAAAAAGACAAAAAGAAAAATAATCAATTGTCTGTGGAAAATTGAATGCAACGCCAACATTTTGTGAGGGCTTGTGTGCGTGCCCTGCTCGTTGCCATTGGCCGTGCTTCATTATACCGCTCGTGCCCCATGACTTGCAGAAAGCAAGCAGGCTAACTTAACCCACTGACGCCCCAGCTATCGACTACTTGAGGAGTCGCCACCGTCTGACTCATTGCCCAGACAGACAATTGTCTGTGCCGCTGTCTGCCCCCTACTTTTTGACTGATAAATGCACAACTTCAGTGGAAGCATCAGCACCCAATACTCACACACTCTCACAGACTCACACACACTCACACATACTCACTCACACATGCTTCATTGGGCAGTGTCGCTCTCCCACTGTGCGTAGGCGTCACAGCTCCAGTTCCATTTCCCATGTCGTCGCATCACATTCAAAGGGGAGAGGGCCTAGTAAATGTTCCCTCTATAAACAATTTGTGTACGCTTAATGAGTTTTCACACTTTAACGCTCATGCATGTTTTGTCGAGTTTCTAATTCTCTTCAGTCCCCCACTCTTCCCTCCACCAACGATTCTTACAAACGTATTTTGCTTTTGTGTCTCATATTTTATGTTGTCGTAAATCAATGGGCCTGACATCAATTGCTGCATGTGCTGAGGTTTTCCCTGGATTTATAGAGTTTTGCAGTCGTAATGTGTGGGCGTTCGTTCCAGCTCAGGTAATCGACTATTGTATCTTGTTTAGGGCTAAATGTGGCCGGGTATTTCTTCATTACATTAAAATAATGTAGAGTATTTCATTTATGTTGATTTTATGCAGATTTAAAACACTAACAATTAATGAAAATTATAATAAATGTCAACAAAAAAATATATATTCTTATTATTATAATTAAGCATTATTCACATTTTTATGTGCTATTCCCCAGTTTGTAGTAGGCCTGCCAAAAAGTATTTAAAACTTCAATTTGTCACCAATTACAAGAAAAGTGCCAGCACTCACATCATTTTGAAGGGGTCTGTCTACATTTACCATATCTTTGAGAGGCATTTATGGTTCACTCACTTGACTCGATGACAATTCCCCAAACACATATACTTAAAGTGTCTTTAGAGTGTTTTTACTTTCGAGTGGTGTAAACGAACCCCGAAAAACTGCCTAAAACTTTGCTATAGATGACACTGCACAGCACTCAAATTAAGAGGAAGAGATGAAGAGAGAGAGAGAGAGAGAGAGAGAGAGAGAGAGAAAGGCGGAGAAAGACAGGGAGAGAGGGAGAGGAAAAGTAAGTGATGTAAATGTCACATATTTATGCCTGTTGTTGCTGTCAATTACACAAAACAGGCATAAGTTTCAATTTGCGAAAAAAAAAACCTAAGTGAAAAGCAGACAAAGAATACACATTAAATAAACATTAAAGTGCAACAACAACAATAACAACAATATAATATATATAGCTATATATACATATTATTTCTGTATACATATATAATTCCCTTGTTGGTTAATTAAAACATTAGCAAAAATACTCGCAAAGTTGCTCATTTCAATGCACATGCAGCAAGGAAAAGTTTTATGCGCCAACAGAGAGACATACAAACAGATAGACAGAGAAACAGACTGAGAGACAGATATACAGACAGTTGGACAGACTGTATACGTATGGCCCCAAGCCCCCATGCTATGCCCCATTTAGGAGAGTTCGAAGCGTGCTTAAAACACAAATCGTGTACGGTTTGCCAATGGTCCAACACAAGAGCTCTTCAAGGAGACACTTGCAATGTGTTCATTTTGTAGATTTTCCGTGCTGATTTTCAAATGGAGGGGAATGGGCGGACAGACAGACAGACAGATAGATAGACAGACAGACAGACAGACAGACAGGTGGTGTGGCATGCCCTGATGTTGCACGTCGATGTGACCCAGTTTCATTGGTTTCTGTATTATTTTTCCTTATTTTTTTTTTTTTATTTCATTTTCTAAAAATACTAGCCAGTGCAATAAAGCACAGCCAAAAGTGTTGGAATGTATTTTACATCAATTTGATTTTATTCCATTTCGCCTTCAAGTGCCACAAGGAACACTCAAGTGTGCTACAGGCGCAGCAGGAGGGGACAGTAGCAGCAACAGACATTGTAACAAACTGCAACACCAATCACGCTTGGCCAATTGCAATTGGAAAAATTGTTTGCCCGCCTCGAGCTAATGAGAGCTCTACCTAACAATAGCAAAACAATGAGTGAACTCGAAGAAAACAAAAAAAAACCGCTTCACATTTTCTATTATTTCTCCTGACACAGCAACTGCTAATTCAATTAATGTCTGAGATGTCAGAAGAGCGAACAGCTCTCAGCTCAGCTCAGCTCTTTTCTGTTCAGGTCTGCTCAGTTCCCTTCCGTTCCGTTCAGTTTAAAGGTTTATTTGTACTATATATAAGATGGAAGCTGTCACAGATGTCGTGGCATTGAATTCATTTCCTAAGATCAGCGAAGCGCTTATCTCCCGTTCCAATTCATTGCACAGCGAGCGCTTAATGTTTACAATTATGAAACGTAACAAATTTTGATATGTACGCATTATAAATATTATTTTTATATATATAAACTTCATGTTTTTATTTATTTTTTTTTTTTTGATGACGCGGCAACTGAGCTTTGTACAGTTCCCAAGCGTATGCACAGTGGTTTAAATCTGTCAAAATGTGGGCGAAAAATAAACGGAAATGTTAATTTCTGCACATTTTCTATGTCTATAAAAAGAATTAAAATGAACCAAAAAAAATATATAAAAATTTGTATGGCTTTAATTAGATTTAGTCTAAGTCGAATAATTAAAATCGCTTTGAATTTATGCAATTTAAATGCACTAACTAAACATATGCATCGGCGCTTAGCTCTTGCTTGAAACATTCAATTCTCACGCTTTCTGCATAAATTTGTTCAATATTTGTCAACTTCTTTCCACTGTAAAGTGTTTTTCAAAACAAAAAAATTAGGCCACTGTCTGATTTTAATGGACGCCCACGTGGTAGAGCGTTATCCGCCCTCCCTCTTCCACTCTTTCTCTCTCTCTGTAACTGCAGCAGCTTAACCTCAGTTTGTACTCCATGGTCTGTGTCAATGTCGCCACTACACAGTCTACACAGCCAGCACAGTCTGTGCAGCTGGCTTATACCTCATGCCTTAGGTTTCTGTTACTCGTTTTGGGTTCTGGTTCTGGTTTTGTCTACATCTCCTACGTATCTGCTGTCTCTGTCTCTATCTATGTCTTCGTCTCCGTCTGCTTCTCGTCTATCTGTGAGTCTTATGCCGATTATTCAGTTTGTTTGGTTGAAGACAGATAGAGACAGAGAGAGAGAGAGAGCAAGTGGCGAGGAGTGTGAGGATTTTGCTGCCTGATGCTGGCCTGATCCGCTGGCAACATGTCGTTTCGACCACAATCGCTTTGCGGCTGCCACACCCACCATTACGAGGCGCAAGTGCAGTCAAACGATTTGGCTAAGATTTTTGGCGTGGGATAACACTGGCAGCAGCCCACGCATGTGGGGCTCATTGTTATTGTTTGTGTTGTGTTGTTGTTGTTCATGTTGCTTGGTGACTTGACTGACAGTAAAGCCTCAAATTGCAGACAAGCTTGCAGAGTCAAAGGAAAGTGGAGCTTGGATTCTGTGCGCCAAGAGCTGCAACAGTGGGGTAGTGTATTGGCCTGTTGCAGCTGTTGCTAGAGTTGTTGCTATTGTTGCTTTTGTTGCTGGTGTTGTTGCTGTTGTTGCTGCTGTTACTAACGATGCGTTGGTGTTGCCTTTCGGTGTTGGTTCTTTGTGTAATTGACTAGGCGTGTAACTGGTTTTGAATTTTCTGTTTTGTTGTTTACCATTTTGTTGTTTGTTATTGCTCTTCGCTGTGCAGTGAACGTGCCACCACACTCAAGTTGCAATTGCATATGTTGCCTGCCTGGATTATGGGCCATCAGCAACAGCAACAGCAGCAGCAACAACAGTAAAATGCAAATATAAATATCCGCAACAGCAACGTAAAAGTTGCTTTCATATATGACCTACAATCTGTTTTATGATTTGCTAGTGCAGCAACAGCAACAGCAACACAGCACAGCTGCACAGTGGGAGTAGATGTGGGAGTGGCAGTGCTCCACCACAGACCAAATGCATTGCCAAGCAATAGACTTAAAGTTCAAACTTTTGCACTAAGCTGACTGTTAGCAGAGGATGAGCTGCTGTTGGTGATGTTGCTTCTGTTATTACTGTTGCTGCTGTTGCTGCTGCTGTTGCTGATGTTGCTGCTGTTGCTCCCGTTGCATTCGTACGATAAAAATTGTTTATTTGTTTGCTCTGTGCATTCGTGTGTGCTTGCATTTTGGGATCGAAACTTTCAGGTTTTATGCGCATTTAAATCGGTTTTCATTACTATTCATGAGTGCAGCAACAAAATTTGCTGGCAATTTAGAGCTTTTATTCATTTATGTGCTTAAATACAATAAAAATTTATATATATACATATATATATATGTATATGCCACAATGTAGTTTATATAATCATTCATGAGTATGGCAAGCATTAAGTATTTATGAGTATGTGCTGTCTACGTGCACAATTTACGCATTTATTCACAAATATTCAGAGCATTCATTTTCGTTATTTTGTCATAGAGTGAGTGCAAATCGACGTGCATACTTTTTGATAATATTTTTGGTGAAGATACGAAAAGTTCTTTCCATTATGCATAGAAATTCCTTTGGTCTTAGACTGCTATAGACTCTAGTTTAAAGGCGTACAGCAATCTTAAATATTATTGAACTATCAGACTCTGTTTAAATGGCAATCACAGGCTCGAAAGCATGAATACTAAATCAATTATATGTTCAAATTGGTTTACACTCACAAACAAAATAACAAAATTTGTGCCAAAATAGAAACTATTTTGGTATCAGTCATACTAAATCGAAATATCAAATCCAATATATATACATACATATATAGATGTTATGGCAAACATTTTCGTATTCCATCATTTTCTCTGATATGTCAGATATGGCAGCTAAGGCTATAGCTCTGCCAAATGGCCCATGAGCAGGCAAAGAGTGGGCAGTGGGCGTGTATCCCTTGAGCCCTTGTGCCTGCATTTGCATTTCTAGCATCAATTTATTATGTTGTTTGTGTGCGTGTGTGTGTGTGTGTGCACAAAATTAGTTAATGAACCTAAGCTCAATGCCGTAATGTAACTCTCCAAGGCCCCAAAGCAATCCTTTATACCTGGCGTCCTCCCCTACCCCGCCAGGCAGACTTGTCCAGCTAGCTGTAAACCGAGTTGTGATTGAACAACAGACACCAGGTTACACTGAGTGTTGTTGTTGTTGTTGTCGCTGTGTGTGTGTGTGTGTTTGTGTTCAGCGCGTATAAATTAATTCCCCAGGTTAACTGCAGGCAGCTACATTTTATAATTAAGCCAGCTGCATAATTATGATGAGCGCAAGGGTGGGCGTGCGCGCGGAGCATTGCTCCATTGACACACGCATAAATTGAACCGAGCGCTGAGATACACGCAATTGGCGACATTTAAGCACGCAACGTTAACCCAACAATGCCGCACAAAAATATCAACAACAGCAACACCAGCAGCAACAACAACAGCAACACCAGCAGCAGCAGCAGCAGCAGCAGGGACAACAGCAGCGGCAGCTACATTAACAGCAACAACCTTATTATCATAATGAACATCAACATCAACGCCAACGACGCGACTTTAATGACAACAGCTACACCCCAACATACACCCAATCACACTCTTCTCTCTCTCTCTCTCTCTCTCTCTCTCTCTCTCTCTCTTTCTCTTTCTCTATCAATTTCAATATCTGTCTCTCTTTTTCTCCCTTTTTCTCTGTGGCAATCCCTAGCTGATTAAGTGTCTGTCTGACTGTTCGTCTGCCTGTGCATGGCTGGCCGCATAATCGGTGCTTGGTTTGGTTTTTCGTTTGGTTTTCGTCCCCATGTCCGCTCAGTCCGCCCCTGGCTTCATTAATACACAAAGGCATGGGACAGTGCTGAGCCACTGAACCGCTGAACCGCTGAACCACTGGGCTGGGCCATTCGCAAAGTGTCCTGTCACGCGTTGGCCCAAAGCGCGATAGTCATCGTGCTGCGCTGTATCATCTCATATTTTTGGCTTGTTTTGCTTTCTTTCTTTGCTGCCACTTCTGTCCTTTTTGCTGGCCTTTAACTCATGTTTGAGGCCATAAATAATGGCGCAGTTTATGTCGAGGCCTGTTCAACAAAAACAGAACAAAAAAAAAAAAAAATGGTAGACAACAGAGACCTGTCTGACTGTCCTCCTGGCCTCTGACCCCTGTATCTGTATCTGAGTGTATCGCTAGGCTATATCGTAAAAACGAAAAACAAAAACAAAAATATTTTATCCATTAGCCATTGTCTCTCATTTTAGTTGGCATTCATGCTTCTACTCAACGCTCCAGCTGTTTAATGACCATTAATAATCGTTAAATTTATGTTGAGCTTCCAAACAACTGTACAATGCGGCGTATGCTCAATGTACAAAACGACCTGTGCGTGTCTGTGTCTGTATGCGTGTGTGTGTGTGTGTGTGTGTTGGCTATGGGCGCTTTTATTTTATTATTTAAAATTAAAACATTTAAATGAAGCCATAGTCTCAGTGGCACTCAACCGAAACAAGTCAATTTATATAATTTATTTTAAATTTTAAATCGATAATAAATTATATTTTCATTCATTTCATTTCGATAATAACTTAATCCAAATTGAAGCTGCCCCTTTAAGCCATAATTGATATACACATAGATTATGAAAGTATCCAATTGACTTGCAAAGAATATTATATATATATTAATATTCAAATTGTCTTGGCATCTTTGAAGCTCATTCATCACAATTTACACAATCGAAATGAAACTCTTGAAATCTAATTTCAACAATTCATGCACAATTGCATAAATCAAACATCAAATTGTTATTCAATTAGTTGAAAAATTGAAAGCCATTTTCATATATATCATCATTTTGCAGTTGCTGCTGCTACTATAAACAAACTTGCATCCATCATTTCCAATGGCCGAGAGTATGTATAACCCAAATACCAAACGCTCACTCAATCTACAATCTAAACAATTTTTTTGGGGCAAATTGCTTAACGCATTTACAGATTATTTCATATAAAACTAAGTAAAGTTTCAGCTGAACATTTAGAGCAATGCGTAATTTAACGATTGTTAAAGCAAAAACAAAAAAAAAAAACAATTTCTTAGAGTATATTTGGGCTGCGAAACGGCAACTGAACAAATACATCAAATAAATATTATTCATGAGCATGAGCAAAGACGTGCAACAACAACAATAAAAGCAACAGCAGCAACAACATTATCACGCTCATAGACTGCTTTAGCCTGGGTCGTAATTTTTCATTTTCATTTTCATTTTCAGCAAACATCAAATAGCGACAACGATAACAATTGGGGCATGCATCTAACAGTTCAATGACATAATTTGTCGCAGCACATCAATAAACTGGACACAACCTAAGGTTAGACAAAGAGTGAAAGAGGGAGGGGGAGAGTAGAAGAGGGAGAGGGAGGGAGAAAGAGAACAATGGAATTGGGAGCAGTCATGGCATTCAAACGTCAACGTCAACAACGTCATCATTATGCTGTTGATCAATGACTGCAGCTGCAAGGGTATACTATATCAACATCGTCAACTACATCATCATCATCAACATCATCATCAGGTTGAGCATCATCATTATGAACAACATGCTGCAGAGGCAGCGTCATTGTTTTTGCTTGAACTTTATTGTTTTGATTTATGCGCGTGCATAACAAGTGAGAGAGACAGAGAGTGAATGCGAATGAGAGAGCGAGTGAGAGAGGGGACTAGCTGCTGTTGTTGCTGCTGCCGCTCGACAGGCTAAGCAAAAACTTTGCGGGTTTCAGCTGTCGCTCGACCCACCAAAGCACACCTCCCCCCCCCCCACACACAAACCATTTGCAACGCGCTGGTGCTGCTGGTGCTGCTTTTGCTATTGCTGCTGCTGCTGTTTGCCTGCGCTGGACACGCGGCGTTGTTTATTCCGCCAACGCCAAACAATAGCGGAGCAGCCGCCCTGTTGACACTGCGGGAGCGCAGTTGCACCGGAAGACACCAAATGGGGTAGGTGGCATGTATAAGTGCAAATGAAAATGATGTTGTAGCTGCCGCTGTTGCTGTCGTTGCTGCTGCTGTTGTTGCTGCTGCTGTTATTGCTGCTGTTGTTGCTGCTGCTGTTGCTGCTGCCAGTGGCGTTTGAAGCATGCTGCCACTGTGCGCCCGATTATGTTAATGTGCCCAGAGCACTGGCATTATGATGTTGTTCTCAACTCTACTCCACTCTCCACTTTACTTTCTACTGCACTCTGCACTCCAATCTACTCTCAGTGCAGCTCTCTGCTGTATTGTGAGACGACCACTCTGCATATATTTGACAGCAACAACAGCAGCAACAACTGCACGAATTTTTCAAGCACAACACTAAACAATTTTTGTGGTCTCTGCGAAGTTTTTGCCACCAGCAACGCAAGCTTTCTGCCTCAAAAAAGTTGGAAAAAAAAAACAGTAGAAAAAAAATACTGTTTAAGGTTCAAATTTACTGGCTGTAAATGCAGTTGCAGTTGAGAGTTTGTGTTATAGCTAAAGGTAATATCAAACAACTTGCAAATTATGCCAGAGTATTGCAGGGAAAAATCTGCAGTAGCAAATTGCGCCATTCGTCCAACATTTCCTGCATTATTTATATAGAAATTGTACACAAATTGTATAAAATTTGTAACTGAAGATGAAGGTAAAATCAAGCAAATTTTGTGAGAATTTTTGTTAGAATTTTGCTATGACAGTCTGAAGTCTTTTGTTTTACTTTACTCAGAAATTACACATACGCTATGTTATTGCGCCTTAAATGCAATTCATTTCAGCCGATTATAGTTTGTAGCGATTATCTTTATCGATTTGTGAAATTTACAAACGTGCCGTGCCATATCAAACGAAACATTTCTATACTTGCAATTTCTGATGCGCCATAAATGGATGTTCATAAATTCGAATCGAATGCTTGCAATGTGATATAGTTGAATGAATATTTCTTTACAATAGCGTAAACAAAAGAAAACAAAGCTCTTTTCAAATGGCCAACAAAATTTATTAGCATCATTATACAATTGATTCGAATATATGTCCAGAATATAGTATATTCTAGTCTATAGTATAGTTCATGGAATATTTTACAGCCTAGGCCCTAAACGACCAACAGCATTTTATGAATTTTATGAATTTTGCAAAAAGTTTTTTGATATTATGAGTGTGTGCACACACTGTGTTGATTTAGTGCTTAGTGCAAAGAGAGTGAGTGCGTTGCATTATGAGCTAAATTGTGGCTTAATTAAAACACAAATTGACTGTATCCATTGTGGCAAAGGCAGAGCAGCCTGTACTATTCATGATATGCCTTTTCAGTGAGTATACGCAATTATTTATGGCCAACAGCTGCAACTGCAACAGCAACAGGAATAATAATAATAATAATATGCAAACACAAAGTTTAGCATAAAATTCCACAAAATATAAACAATAATAATTAAGTTTATCTAATGCCAAAAATCATAGCATAATTAAACAAGCACAGAACGACCAGCTGCATACCAAATATTTCATAATTCATAATAACACCCGCACTAACAACAACAACAACAACAACAACAACAACTCTGGCATAGTTGGCCGTGGAATAGCTAAAGTACTCGGTACTCGGTACTCAATACTCGTTTCTCGGTACTCGGCATTCCGTCCTCCTTTACAAGCCATGCAGCAAGTGCAACTTTTTCGCTTAATGTGAATATATATATATATATATATATTGAAGCGCATATTTTGCTCGTGTCTAGCGCGTCAAAAGCGTGAAAAATTGTTGTAAACTTTTTGACAACTTCTGCAGCAAAAATAATAACAGCAACAACAACAACAACAACAATAACAACAGCAACAACAACAGCTATAAATGATATTATATATGGGGTAGTTGTTGTGCCAAGCGTTTTTTTTCTGGCCGTGCTCTCGGCGACTTGCTAATAATTTTATGACATAAATAAATTGCCAAACGGGCGGGCATAACTTACGGACTCAAATTGAATAGCAAAAACCGTGACTTGATGCTGCGCGTGCTGCAGCCGGAGCCGGGAGCAGTGAGTGGCAAAAGGGGCAATACACTGTGAGAGATGCCAAGGCGACATAGAAAAAGTTTTGAGAGCGGAAAACACAAAAAATCTTTAGCATTTCATCATGTTAAACATAAATTGTTATAATAGAAATTGAGGCAGTGAATGGGGCAGAAACAGAGGAAGAGGCATTGGAAGAGTCGGAGGTTATTCTACTTGCCACTTGGCAGTTTCATCAAATTAGCAACGCTATTAAATATTAACTGTCATCAGCTGCATGTTCTAAAAGACACAGAGGAAGAGAGATAGAGAGAGAGTGATGGGGGAAGATGTATGCATACACGTCAAGTAATTTCAACAATTTCTCGTTAAGGCTACAAATTAAAAATGACAGCCTTTTATATGAGTTGGCAAAACATTTTATGCGCGCGCACCAACGCTGCGTATGCGTAATGTCGAATTAAAATTAAAATATAACACGTAACAAAGCACAAACATCAGATCGCTAGACGACTTGCAGTTACTCTTTATGTTACATAGAAAATTTATAATAATTTTTTAACAATTTTTTAACTGAAGAAGTTCTAGAATTACGTGCATAACTTTGTAAATTCATTTGAAAAAAATAATAATAAACAGGTGTTGAAACGATGAATTATTCTAAGAGCTGAGCGTGAGGCTTAAGGCAATAATGAGAATTTTATAGCGTATTTATTAACAGGGACATGCATTAAATCGCATCGTATGACTTGATCCGTTTACACAGTTTGAGTTCGCATTTTTTTTATGCATTTCATGCGCATTTTATGATGTTTTTATGGGCTGACAAAACATTGGGTGCAGGTTAACAAAATTGCTGCAGCTGACAGAGACAGAGACGGAGTTTATGAGAGTGCATAAAAAGTGACTTTAAAGAGCTGACGAACCCTAAATCGTATATATAATGTTTAAATATATGTATATATATATACATTCCGTAATGAAAAGCTATAACAACAGCAACAAGAGCAAAATTATCTCTCTAAACAAATCTACGAGCAAAGTTGGCAGTTTCGAGTTCAACTTGCAGTTTGAGAGCTCAAGTTGAAGTTGAAGTTTTAAAGTTTTTCGAAAATATTTCGAGTGTGTTGCCTGGCTGATAATGAAGCAGCAGCAGCAAACTGAGAGATAGCTGCAGACACTTTGGCTTGCCACTACAAACACCCACATACACCCAAAATACCCCTCTACACACACACACACACACACACACACATATATATATAGTAACCTAAAGTTTAAAGTTAACAACCTAAAAAAAAAGCGAAGGAAGAAATTTTTGGTGTTTACAGTGCGTTATTTACCGAAAAGCATTGAAAACTTTGTACTCGGCCAGCAAAAGTTAATCGATGCCAGTTGCCAAAGCTGTAACCGAAACCGATGCACCCCCAACTTTCAGCAAATTGACCGGAAAATGTTTACCAATTGCTAACGGAAACTCTACTCCCTCTCTCTCTCTCTTTCTCTCTTCTAATATACAGCTTCAGCTGAGCTCTAAGCTGAGATTGGGCCATAGATTGCAGATAGGCTATTGCTGCCATTGGCTATCGATGGCCACAGCAAATTAAATAGCACCAAAAACTTCAAATCGACAAAAAAAAAAAATGAAACGCATACATTCGATGAATTTCTAAAAGATACCCTGGCCATAAGTATGTGAAATGGTAAAAATTACAGGCACAATCAAGTGGCAAATGTTGAAAGTTTTTACTTCGTATTTATCAGTTAATACAGCTATAACATTGATAGTTATAACATACATATACAAAAAAGCTTATTGTACAGAAACACATTATAATTCTGCCATTGTGTTCACCTATATTATATTGGCTATAAACCCGACCCTCGGTTAATAACCTTAATCCAGGGTATACACATTTTGTTTTATTGGAAAAGTTTATTTTCGCTATGCTCGTCTGCCACTGACCCCGTTGACATATATTGATAAATTTTTTTTTATAATACATATATATATATATGTATATATACATATATACAATATTTTGTTGTCGCTGTTTTTGTTGCTGTTGTTGTAAAGTGCTGAAAGTTCTGCCACGGCATCGGCGAAAAGTTTGCTGAATTAAGGGTTGCCTAGGGACTGACGGATGCTGTAACTGTAGATCGAGTTGTAGCTGTAGATGGAACTGTAGTTGTAGCATCAAGCTGGCGACTTTGCTGTATAGTTTTGTAATGAAATTTATGAAATTGTATTTTTGGACAGTCGGTGGCAACAATAGAAATCGTTTCGAGTTGTTTGCCCCAATTTGGGTCAATGAAAGTTGCGCTTCAAAATCGATTGCATTTTGATAAAGTTTTTCCTTCTATTTTTTTTGGTTACTCTCTCTCTCTCTCTGACTGCTGTCGATACGATACGATGTGCTGCTGCTTTTGTTGCTATCGTCCTGTCAATTTAACTTTGTCAGTCCCTAAACAGAAATCTATATAGTAAACATTGTGAAGCAGCAGCAGCAGCAGCAGCAACAATAGTAAATGATAAGCCAAAGCAGCGCAAAAGCCAAATGAAAGTCATTGAACTAGCAATAAAATTCGCTATAAATAAATTGCACAATGAATCCCAGTCAGTTGACATTTGCAGCAAAGGGGCACGCGCAACATTGGCTTCTAGCTGCAAAAAGTTTCATAAGTGCAACAACAACAGAAACTACAACAACAACATCAAATGACAACAGACAGCTGCTACAAAAAGATGGCAAACGACAAAAAGGCCTGCGGTGGTTTTTCTGGCATGGTTTTGGCATCTCTCTGTCTCCATGCTAAAATTGTTAGACTGTCAGATTGCCAGACTGCCAGCAACAGCAGCCCGATCCCCCTTCTCTCCCTCTAATGTGAGAGCATATTGTTGTGTTCCACATAACCT